>ML996206.1:0-112161 GCA_010093805.1 Polyplosphaeria fusca
ACCAAGGCAGGCTGGCGGAGGCAGAGGCCATGTACGATCGGGCGCTGCAAGGCTACAAGGAGGCAATTGGGCCTCAGCATATGTCGTCGTATTTGCCAGCTTCAAACACAATGTTCGCCTTTGGTGATCTCTACGCGCGCACAGGTCATATAGACGCGGCAAAGGAAATGTATGGTCGTGCGTTGGCTGGATACGCATCTGTCCAGGGGCCTGCTTCAAAGTGGTGCAGGGAACTTGAGAATCGGCTTCAGGCGTTGAACGACCAAATTGAGCCTAAAGAGATAGACGCGTCGAAGTCCAGCTCGTCTCTTAAGCGTATATTCCGCAAACTACGAATACGTTCGGGCGCGGGATAGGCTATAATAGCAAATTTTGTCATGCAGTAGTTTCTTATCAGTGCTCTTTTCCAAATCCAAGTAACTAAAGAAGCTAGACAACGAAAGTGCAACATCCTGAAACAGACAATACACTATGGCAGTACTGGGGCGGAGAGCTGTGCTGCAGACCTCTAAGCCATAGTCTTGGCCTGCTTACTACTGTGGTTTATATTACAATGTAATTATTATGTGAGCGTATAGGTTGCGGCTCGGCGCGACTAAGGTCAAGTCTCTTGGGCTGAGAGGTACCGATCGCCGTGGCGATCCTGCACGATATCATCCTTGTATTGCCGCCATAGGGCTAGCGGCGACTGGCTAGTGGGCTTGCAAGGCTCCGAAGGTGAATCACTATTAAATCATGACTACTAAAAGCTCCCAACGCCTAGTGCTAAAGCTGTAGTAGGGGTGCTCTGGCGTGTCGCAAAATTAGGCACCATCTTTCTAGACACGACGTTGACGACGAGGCTGGTAATTTTTCTAGTAGCAGCAGCTAGGATGTACCGGTAGAGGATGACCAACGGTATCTAGCGCATATATTATTATATAAAAATTTTGATTTAGGGATATTATGTTCTATTTAGAAGTCGAGGTACCTATAGATTTTCTCGCTACGGTGTGGTTCTCGCTACGTAACTAGTGGGGGATGTTAGCGAAACAGCACTCCTTCAACGTCCAATATTTGGTGCAGCCGCATCGTACACCACTCGTATCATACAGATCAACCTTCAGCCTTGCAGAAAGTGTCCCTCTTCGAACATCACAAATTCTATTGGTTCTCTTTCAAGTCTGGCCCCTGATATTCATGCAGCCACACTGCAGCCACACTGCAGCCTCATACCTAGTCTGTCCCCATCTGTCCTATGATTGGACAGTGTAACCCCCTAAGCGACATCGCGTGTCGATATTTACTTTTTCAGCCTTGTCCGTCTTGACCGCGGGAAGAACACGAGGCGGGGTTTAAAGGCTGCGCATTCCCTCGTGCAATGTTCTGCCCAAGCTGTTAACTGCTCCTGTCGCAAGATGTCGTTCCTCTACATCTTAGGGCTCGCAGCCTTGTTCGCCGGTTGCATTGCACAGACCGACTCGTCGTTACCCACGTGTGCCGTGAGTTTGTAGCCATTTCTCAGCCTTGCACAAACTAAAGACGTCCAGCAAAATTGTGTCTCAGAAAACAGCTCCTCCTGCGGCCCGTTGGACGTCGGGTGCCTCTGCTCCGACTCTCAGTTTCTCGACAGCCTCACCAAGTGCATCGCTGCGTCCTGTACCGTCGCGGATCAGGAAACCACGATCGAGTATTTCAATCAGCTATGTGCCGCCAATGGGATTACTTTGAGTGGACTGGCGTCGGCGAGTTCAACGGAATTCTCGAGCGCGACCGCGACGTTGCCGGCGACTACCACCGCAACTGAGAGCGCAACCACTGCGACAACGTCGAGTTCATTCGCTTTGTCCTTGCCCACGTCCTCGCCTGCGTCCTCGCCCACATCTTCGCCCACATCTTCGTCTCAACCAACGTCTACGGACAACAGTAGCGGCAGCACAGGATTATCGAGCGGAGCATCAGCAGGCATCGGCGTAGGAGCCACGCTCGGTGTCGTTGCGCTCGCCGTGGGAGCCTTCTTTTTGTATCGGCGGCAGAAGAAGCGCAGGGCCGCCAAAGAGGCTACGCAGAACCCTTGGCAAGGTGTGATGGAAGGGACACATCTGGAGGTCGGCCAGGCGCCTTTTCCGCCAAATCAGCAGTGGACGGGCCGGCAGCAATACGCGGAAATGGATGGGAGGGGATATCGTGGGGAAATGGATGGGATGGGGTATCGTAGGGAAATGGATGGGAGTGGGAATGGAGGGCATGGGATACCGCATGAAATGAAGTAACAGTAACTTTGGGGGCTTGTTGCGTGCATAAATATCTAGCCAGGTGCCTGTAAATTTCCGGTGTCAGTGATGAAGCGCAAACATTTGACTGTCTGTGCAAGCTCAAGTCAGTATCTGAATACTCTGAAGCAAGCCGGGCCTGCCTACCCCATGTCTACACGCAAATTGGACAAGAAGTCTCGGATACTGCACACCCGAGTAGGAAAAGTTTATTATCATGATAAGTATAATTGCTTCTACCAGGCAGGTAGCATTTCTATGTCCTAAGCAGCGAAAGACCGAATGAGCCTTTGAGAGGTCCGCAAGCACGGCATGGTTGTTTGTGACGGCTGATTCTTCCCGATACCTTCTGGGCGGTTATATAGAGAGTATCGATATCGAGTACTTGATTCGATCTTGCGACCATTAGTTCGATAATTGTTGGCATGCCTAGTGAATAACCTGGGCCTTGATTCGCGGTGTGTCGCTGAACGAGGGACGATCTGCGACGGCTTCAAGAATCGCATCGCATCGCTCGTTGGTTCGCTATTCTGGCGAATGAACCACAAGACAGCTCGTCGAGATGAAGCTCAAAGCCGAGCCTTCAAGTCCTTGTGACGTGCCTCCCACTCCCACCATTCGCCCTTGAATCGATTCTTCTCCCAGTCTTGGTACAACCTCCTCTTTGTCCTCTCGTCTTTTGCATCCAACATCCTTCTCCACACATGCAACTGCTCTTTGAACCCAAAATTCGGGTCACACACCGGCCGTCCTTCGCACAGCTGTTTGAGCGCCTCGTCCATGCTCGTCCCATTCTTCCACATCAGATACGCCACCACCAGCGTTGCACTCCGGCTCTTTCCCATTGCGCAGTGGACAAACACGCCTCCCTCTCTTAGGCCCGTATCAATATACCTCACCGCCGCGTCGAAATGCTGGAGGAGATTTTCATTTGGGTCGTCATCCGCACGAATGTGGAGGTGCTTTAGCTGCTGGAACCGATCTTGCAAGAGCGGGTCGTAGTCGATGACGGAGAGGACGTGCGTGATGCCGGCTGCTTTGATCAGATCGGTCTGGTACAGTGCGTAGAGACCGCCGATGAAGAGCTTTCCGGCACGAGGGACCTGATCGACCCAGCCCATCCCTTTTGTGTGCCCGTGCAGAAGATAGGACATTCGGTGGGTATTCCGGGGCCTGAGAGCGGGTTGATGCAGGTTGGCGGTGATTAGGCGATTGTGGAGGATGGCTTGGGGCGTGAGACGAGATGCCGAGGTTGACATGCTTTCCCGAGTCGCTATTGGACCAGTCCCGTGAACGTGCGCGGGAAATTGTTGACTGACGTGGAAATTAGATGTGCTGTGTTCTTCTTGTTTACGCCGTTGAAGAAAGTTCTGTGCCGCTTCCTATTGACCCTCCTGTCACGTGACTGGACCCTGCCGTGCGGACAACAGGCACGTTAGTAATCGACTATTTAATGGGTCATCCTTTTCGCAACGTCTTCCATAGAAACTGAAATTCCCATTGCCAATAAATTACTTGAAGACTAGGAGCTGATTGTCAATCCAAGACAACTTGTTCTTGATATGCCCAAACTGCTTCTCCCATTCATTGGAATCCCTCGACGCGCTCAAGAAGGAAGCCATCTCGTTCATCCTACCGACATTGCACTAGCAAGATCCATCGCCTACATCCACTCCCATCCGGCAGTTCGCGATGAATACTCACGGTTGTTCCTGATCGGCCCGGTGTACGTACCCCGCACCGCTTCCAACCTTGCCCGCTTCCTCACGTCACCGCCGCCCTCCGTGCTAATTGTAACCCAGCGCCCTCAATGGCCATTCCACCATGAACAAAGCATGCTTCCCCGCTGCAACGCACGCTTGAGGGGCTTGATGACGTCTAGGCGACCGATCCAGGAACATTATCCAAGATGGGAGCACCCGACGACCCACTCGGATCGGTACACGCAGGGATACACGTAGCATATAAGGGACAGGAGCCGCTTCCGACTGTGTGGAAGGTCATATCGATCACGTTTGTCACCATGTCGAGCATTATACCCGTGAACCTGCTAAACGCGGCAACGGACCCGTCGTACTTTACAAATCTGGTCGAAACGGATGCGAGCAACCCAACTGTAATCTCGCTGCTAGCCTTTGATCAGTCTTTCAATAGCGTCATTGGCGACAATGCAACGGCCAGGCAACTGTATAGTCTCGACTATGAGGCGTTTCACGAGATGGGAACATACAACAAGCCGACAAACTCGCTTTACGTAACGAGCAACTACGATTCACTGGACAATCCCATCAACATTACCGTCATCGACCTTAAGAACAACTATTCCATCTCTTCAACACACTATCCCGACGTAGCCGAAGCCAACGGCGGCACCAACTGGTATCCGCCGGGATTTGACATTTCCAACGGCACGTACCCACCGAGGCTGCTGTTTTGCGACGAAGGCGATTTCCACAACTACTCGAAGCTCGTATCCGTGGATCCGTTTACCAACACGTCTGAAGTGGTCCTCAACACTTACCTTGGTCGCAACTTCTCCTCCATCAACGACGCTCGACAACACCCAGAAACGGGTGATCTCTGGTTCACCGACGCACGGTACGGATACTGGCAGAACTTTCGCCCCAAGCCCACGATACCGAATCAGGTGTATAGGTTCACTCCCTCGACAGGCGAGATTGCGGTAGTCGCAGATGGCTTCGACGAGAGCAACGGGCTGGAGTTTAGTCCGGATTTAAAGACGCTGTATGTTACGGATACGGGCGCCCAGCACTTTTCCCCGAATCTCACTCGACCTGCGACCATTTACGCCTTTGATGTTGTGGATCAAAGGTTTCTCACGAATCGCCGGACATTTGCCTTTGTCGATAAGGGATTTCCCGACGGCATCCATACCGACACCGACGGCAACGTATGGGCTGGTTGCGGGGATGGAGTCCATGTGTGGAATCCGCAGGGCTCTTTGATAGGAAAGATATGGATTGGTGTTGTGAGCAACAATTTCGCTTTCTTGCCCGGCGCCATCATGGTCTTTAGCAACGCGCAGCTTTGGATTGTGGAAGGCGTCGAGGCAATTGGGAGGGAGGTATGTAGGGATTTTGGAGTACACTGCTGAGAAACGGGCAGAACAAACGCTTCACAGTAGGAGGGCGAGCAAACGTATCGTACGAATTGACTATCTAGGAATACCTTTGAGCTCGAAAGTGTTTGACGTTGTCTTGCTGAAGTCATAGCGGCCTGATCTTTGCCCGCTTCACCGGACTCAGAAGCACCGAAGCACTTCTCACATACAATCGCCTCCCGTCCAGCCACTGCCAACGCATAGAACATATCCCACAGCACCACGACACCCCAGGGCTTATACACAGGCGGCCTCAACACAGCCACCCCCATCCCGCCCTCCCATTGGCCCGCCCACGCCCCACGCCACACCCAGGCCGCTTGCCGTCTCACCCGGCCCTCTCCCCCACCCCCAACCCGCACTCTCATCTACGCACTACAGCACGTTCTCTACGCCCTCGCCCAGATATAGCACCCGCCGCGCCTCTCTGCCGACACAGTCCCTCGCCTCTCTGCCCATCATCTTGTAAGATTCAAGGGGTCCCGCCGATCGCCTCGGCTAATCTGCGATCGTCTCACCTTGATCCCGGGTCCGCGAATAGAGACGTCGAAACGAGGTTTGCGCAGCCAACACGTCGGGCGGCCTGGTGCGGTTTTCATGCGGGAGTGTATATGGCTGGCCAATGCGAGGGGTTTGTGTGTTGAAGAGAGGCTCATCCCCTGTGCCGCTCAGGTTCCGGGGCAAGGCGGCGAGTGGGTTTCCTGCAGCGACCTACTCAAGGGGGCGAGGTACCTGTCGAGGTAATTTCGAGGCACGCCTGGGCGAGGGCGGTGGGGGGTGGTGGTTGTAGTGGCAGAGATGAGGCTCATTTATCGGGCGTGAAGCCAAGGGGGTGTGGAATGGGGGTTATATATGCGGCACGGTGAGGGCTGTTATGGTGGCCGAGTCTCTGTTCGACGACGATATATTCCGTCGCCATCTCTCCTTGATCTCGTTCATTTTCGGTATCGATTTTCCTTCAGTCGCTCGCTGGTCCATGACCTAGTATTTCCAGTCTTGAATCGTAATTTCTATTCCCCTAGCAGTATTATTCAACATGCGCTTCCTCTCCATCGCCACATGCCTCACAGCATGCCTCCCCTCCTCCCTCTCCCAATCCCTCGACACCTCCAACCCCGCCGCCCTCAAGACGTCCGCCGCCCGCGTCGCCGCACACATCAAATCGCTGTACCAGAACCCCAACCTCGCCATGCTGCCCCCGCCCTCGTGGTGGTGGATCTCCGGCTCCACCGTCGACGGCATGATCACCTACGCGCACGTGACGGGCGACACGCAGTACAACGCCCTCATGGCCTCGACCATCCTCTCGCAAGCCACCAGCACCAACGACTTCATGACGCCCGACGCCACGGGCAACGACGACCAAGCCTGGTGGGCCCTCGCCGCGCTCAGCGCCGCCGAATACGGCGTCCCGAACCCAGGCGGTCCGTCCTTTTTGTCTCTCGCGCAAAACGTGTTCAACGAGCAAAAAGGGCGTTGGGACAGCGCGCGCTGCAATGGAGGCATCAAGTGGAAGATTCAGCCCAACGACGGCGGCTACCATTATAAATCGACCATCTCGAACGGCCTGTTTTTCCAGCTGGCGGCGAGGCTGGCGAGGTTTACGGGGAGTGCGGATGCGCGGGCGTGGGCGGAGAAGGCGTATGACTGGACTGCGGGCGTGGGGCTTATTGACGGGCAGTTCAACGTGTACGACGGCACCGACGACGCAAAGGGGAGCGGGTGCGTGGATGTCAATCACGATCAGTGGAGCTATAATGCGGCGGTGTTTTTGTACGGCGCGGCGGTCATGGCGGATGTGACGGGGGATGCGAAGTGGATGAGCAGGACGAAGGGGTTGTTTCAGGGGATTAATCGGGTTTTTGTAAAGGATGGCGCGTTTTGGGAGCAGAAGTGTGAAGGGGCGGGGAGTTGTAATACGGATCAGCAGAGCTTCAAGGGGCCGTTGGCGAGGTGGATGGGGGCGACGGCGACGTTGAGGCCGGGGTTGACGGCCGAGGTGCAGATTACGGTTGGGGGTGCGGCTAGGGCTATGGGCGGAAGGTGGAAGGATGGGTGGAGTGCTGGGGAGCATTTGGGCGCTTTGGAGACGCTGGATGCGGCCATGTGTATTGGGGGTAGTGGGGGACCGGGGTTGCCTGGGAAGGGATCGAGGAAGAGGAGTATTGCGGGGAGGATCTCGTATTGAGGTGATGTGCTCGCTGAAGCCTCACTGGTATTTTCTGGATGCTTGTTCCGTTTTACTGCGTTTTGGCGTTGGAGGGACATGATACCATTGGGCATTTGGACATAATGTGTGTTCGATTGTCTTAATCTTCTTCTATTGAAATATTCTCAAGATTCAACTTGTTCCAACTTTCTCTTATTCCAACTTTCTCTTATTCCAACTTTCTCTCGTCCACTGGATATGTATATGTGAGAGCAATGTAGCCCTGTACTCCACGAAACCGATTCATTTCTGTATATGAATTCTATTTGGTTGATGTATGTAAAAGTACTATCGGTTGAATTCATATCAGGTGGACGATGTGTGGGCACGTGTTAAGGCCCCCTGTGCCCTGGTGGTGGTGTTGTGGCGCGGAATGTGGAAGTACGAATTGTATTAAGGTGACTTGTGCATATGCAGGCGCGTGGGAGTAATAGTTCATTTAAGCATTCAGTACTGCCCAAGACCCCAATCAAGACGATATATAATGTAGTTACCGCGCGTCCAGAAACACTTCATTCTAAGCAAGGATAGGGATAGATAGCGTAAACTAGGAGCTAGAATAATGAAGATTGGAATTACAACTGTAGAAAGCTTTATGGACCGACGGAGCCCGCGATGCTGCATTATTCATGAAGTGATCTCGTCATACTTCTGAATCTGACATGAGAGATCTGCATCCTCACCCAAGTGTGGAAATCACAAGTTGTTTTCACACAATACGCTTCATATTGTTGAACAGCATCCCTCTCTAGAAACAAGCGTGTTGCTGAGTGGGTAAGCGAATGAAGTAGATAGCTAATATATACACGAGGCAAGAACCTTGACCGTGAAATTATTGAACAAACCTGCGGAAGATTTGTAGCCTAACACAACTTAGTGTATCGAGCATTATTTTGCGATAAAGGAATCTATGGAATAATAGCGTCTAATATTGAAACTTTTGGGTTGCGCGTCCGGTTCTTGTTCTAAGGAAAGACCACAATTGAACCCCAATATATTATTGACAGTACAGTTTCGCAGACCCAGCACAATCATAAATGCCCTATCTTTCCCTTTTTACCCAATATTCGGAATGTTCACACGCTCGAGTATTTTCACCTTTGGTGGGAACACCCCAATTTGATCTCAGTAAATAGTCTCTCAATGCAAGCCGAGACATCCCCCTACCCAGGTCTTTCTTGGTTTGGAAGGCGCGGGAGATAGCTGGGCACAATCGTGAACGGCACTTTGCCTGCTTCGTGTTGTCGAATGTTCATTCGCAAGGCAATGGCCAGAACCTTTGCCTGATTGATGCCAAACTCGACCGTGAGTCGCTCGAGGCATTTCAAGACAAACTGCTGGCTTTTGGGACTTGCAATGGGCGAAGCTCCTGCGATAAATAATGACCAGACCAGGGAGTAACCGCCTGACAGGCGGACTACAGGAAGCTTGTCTTTGGGTTGTTGGACGGAAAGAAAGTCCCCGGGGTTGACGTGGGTGGTGCGAAAGTTGGACCATACAAACCTTTCTTGCGGAGGTGACGGTGTTCCCGTATTAGCGGGAACAGAGACATTGGCAGAGTCCCGAGAAGAATAGGAGCTTTCAACGGGGTCTGGTATTATACTTGGTGTATCGTGGAGTTGCTGGGGCATGCTGGCCAAGATGTCGGACTGCAACTCGTAGAGCGTTTTTGTGGAGTCTTCCAACAACCTCATGTACTTGAGGCCAACAAAGGCGGGAGGAGTTGCGGAAAATCCGGTCAAAAGCGTATTCCTGATTATGTCGTTGAAGTACATTCGAGTGTAGCGGACCTGTCAAGTCAGAAATATTTGCTCGGCCAGTGAGGGCACTCACCCAATTCCACGTGTTGGCTGTGGCACAGGTTGGATAGACGTGGTAGTGATCTCCAAAAACCCCCGGTATGTCTTCTTCCGTCTGCACGACCTCGAAGCTCCAATCCGCACCACAGCCCTCAAACACGGCTTTTCCCACCGCATCGAGCTTCATTGCTTTCTCGAGAATCTGTTCCAGGCTTCTCAATCTCCCCTGTATGATTTCAGAGCGCAAGTCGATGCTCGCAATGTGAAGGTGGAAGAACTTGTTTCCAGGGTTCCATGCATTTTCGTGCTTGGCGGCTTTCTTGTTCAAGTCGTGGACAAAGTCGGGCAAGGCTTCCCCAGAGCCCATGCAATTCATCGCGAGGAGCGACACGGATTGGTAATACAGTCGGAGACTGGCTGACGTCGAGAATTGCTTTGCGCCTCTCAGACGAATCAACGAGGCAGCCCCATTGACGTGACTTGACCAGCTCGCCAGGGTTCGCTTGTTGTTGGTTGCCTCAAAGAGGGACAGCATCAGAATACTGGCCAGGGTGTTGTCAGCAGTGCACTCGGTTGGTGACGCCAGGGCCTCATTGAGCGACTTGAGAGCCTTGGAATACCAGCGCGTCGCTTCCCGGTTCAGATTGGTATCAAAGTAGAGATTCGAGATGCCCGCCAGTCCCATGGCCGTCATTGCGTTTGCCACCAGCGGGTGGAACCCAAGAGTGGAAATGTGCTGGTTGTACATGTGTGCTTCGGTAGCTGGCTGATCGAGGCCAATCGCATAACGCTGCATAAAGAATGCTATGGCCAAGTCCAGTGATGGATAAGCAAGATCCACAGAGATGAATTGCGGCGCGGGCGTGGCCCTGACCGCTACAGTCTGTTCATCTCGCCGGGCAATGGCTTTCGCTTTCGCCCTTTCGACCTTGTCGCGCACATGAGCAGTCTCGTCTTGAAAGTACCGATCAATCTGGTTTGCATCATAGCCTGGACACTCGAAACCCCTCTCCTCGCATTTGACGCATCCATCAGGCCGCTCGTCGCACTACTGGTCGTTAGCAAGTGGGGTTGCGCCCATCGCTCTGCTGCCCCGATTGGGGGCACGGAGATCAAAAGAAGGCGATGCCCGTGCAAATAAAGACCTTGGCAATGACACCAGCGAGTTCTAAGCGAATGAGGAATGCAGGCCGAATTACACATGCCCAGTCCTGATGCACCAGTCGCATTTCGCGTCGCCATGGAGGTATAAAAGGACTGTCTGCACTCACTTTAATCTTCCTCCGCCGACATTTCATACAACCCGAAGACGGTCTTCCGCGATAAACCATTTCGATTTACAAGAACAGGGTCGGCCAGCGAGTATTATGACCAATACGCCGTCATTCAATGATCAAGACAGCACAAACGTCTCGAGCGACTGATGCCAAATTCAATTGACGTCTTGGCGAAATGGCCTTCTATTGTACGATGGGATTATCTTGACAAGGGAGTTGAGTAGCTATGATGGTCTTCATGGCGGTGTCGACAACTCCATAAAGCTGCAAAGAGTGAGATTGGGTCGACCGATGGGCCGCAGACGGGCCGCCTTATGCCAAGCCACTTACCTATTCGGGGCAGCTGTGCGCCATTGGTCACCTTGTCCTTGCTGCAATAGGACAAGGCCATTCAGGCGAATCAAACACCAAGACAAAGTGGTGGAGACTATTCGTATACACGTCGCTTGCCTATCAAAAAGCTTTCCGAGGTGTGTTCTCAAAAGGGATTTTGTGTTGTGCATTGTAATACAAGAGCTCGGCTGCTGATTTGATTTCAGCCATCTCGGGCGACAAAGAAACCACTTCTCAGGGGGTCCGCCAAAGAGGCATGCACGACGAAGCCGCTCAAAACGTATTCTGTCCATTGCCCGTTGAATCTCTGTTGAGGTGGTGTCCACATCTGAGGCATCCTGCCAATCCTTCCATTCCTGCTCCTCGTTCCCTCGCGATTGCTCAGCCACCCGTCAAGATAACAACATGCTCTTGTGCTTTCCCATTCATTCTAGTCTTGCGTCCAATGGATCAATTTTCAAGGGCCCGTGTGCGAAAGTCGGTCGCCGTTACGATTGGGTCGAGACACTCGAGATTTATAAGAAGAAGCGCGAGGACTGACAACTTTGTGTGAAACTGGGGGAGATGCCTCGGACGGCTCACACTCAGGTGCCTCGAGCGGGTCCAGGTAGTTTCGGAGCTTCTCCAGATTTCCAAACTCCTTTGCCTTTTCGTTTGCTCGAATCTGCTGAACCATGGAGAACTGCTCGTAGTCGAATCTGAGGCGCTCTCGATACATGCAAAAGTACAGGTAGCGGATGATGACATAGACACTGAGGGTGCCAAGAGCGAGTGCGAAACACTTTGCGCCGTGCGGAGCTATGGTGCCGTTGGGAACAGCGCGACGCGAGATGTGCTGCAAAAGTAACGCGTGAGACCAGGCGCTGTAGCATTCACGGCCGTGTACATACGCCTTCAGCTTCGGACCACATCGGGGCGTCGTGGAGGCTCTGCTGCCAAAAGGGAGAAACGGGACTTGTCACGTAAACGTGAGGGTTTGCAGAGCGATGATGTGAACTTGTGGAGGGGTGCAGACGGACGAAGAAGTTGACAGTGATGAGGATTGGCCGGCGACTGACCGGGGATTGACCTGGCGAGGGCTTTGGGGACTTGAAGAGCTCCGAGAGTCGGATATGTGGTCTGATTTTGGCAGCAGTCATGGCATTATGATGCGTGTGCCTGCTCGACTTGAGTGTCGAGGAAGTCGTGCCCCGGGGGAGGGCAAATGTTCGCGACCGACAGCGTGCCAAGGGTCGAGGTGGCAGATGGCGGTGCGCAAGGCTGTTCTCGCTGCGTCTGTTGCGATTGTCAGGCGCGTCAGGTCGCACGAGCGGTGCGCTGTCCATCCTGCACTCCCGTTCCCACTCCCACTCCCACTCCCACTCCTACTCCCACGCTCGTCGTGGTCCGTGCGCGCGTACCTACTGGCCGCCAGCTCACTTATAAGTCGCAGCATCCGCGCACCGCACCTGATCATGGTAGAGCGTGAAGAAATATTGCCTTTATGGGCGGTGGAGTGGCGCATAATAGGCTCGGTTCCTATTGTTGTCTATTGTGAAATTCGGCGCGCGTCTTGTCTGAAAGATTCATTCACCACAATAGGGAGCGAATAAAGAACAATGGCAAGCCACCAGCCACGACAAGACTATTGTATGAAATGTCGAGTGAAGGCGTGAGGCCACTTACTTACCCTGCGCTCTCCAGACCAACTACTCTCCAACCTCTTCCTCTCTGCGGGCTCACGTCTACTCAAGACCTTCTTATACCTGTCGTCCTCGACCAATCGCACAAAATGGCATCTCACAACTCCCAGGACTCTTTTCCAACATACACGGATCAGCCCTCAGCACCCTCAAACCACTCGTGGTCATCGCACCAGCGCAAAGCCTCCGGCGAGCACAACGCAGCAATGCGTGACATCATCAGAGAGTGGATGGGCCCAGCACCAACGTCGTATGCTCCGGGATCCCGCACCATCATGGCATCCAGCTGGTCCAAGTTCTCCAGCAGCAGCCGCCCAAAGCTCGACGACGAGATGAGAGCCTCTGTGCTCTGGGCACCACGGGGAACAGCGCCCAACTTCTGCCCACCGCCATCAGAATGGGCGTACCTGGGGGTCGACCAGGGCTTGCCAGTGGGCAAACCCCAAGCAACGGGGGACGGGCGCCGACGAAAGCCAGCCTCGGACGCTTCGTGGACCACCGAGTCCCCCTCTTCATCGACGGAATCTGCGAGCAATGGAGTCGCGTTCAAGAAGGAGGTCCTCAAGGGGCCGGTCACGACGTCCCTCCTGACGGCGTCGTTCAAGAGCCAGCAGTCGCACGGCAGCGCAATGGAGAGCCTTCGCAAGGAGCTGGCGAAGCGCAGCCTAGAGGGCGACAGGATACCATCGGCCTTTGACGACTCGGATTCGGAGAGCGATGAGGATGACTGAGGGACGACGGTGGGTGGAGAGTGGAGGAGGAATGGAATGGAGAAAGGGTGGAGTTGGATCGGTCTCTGGAGCTCCGACGCCTGGTCTGAGCTTTGCATTTCGTCACGACGGCCTGTATCTTCTTTTGTCTTTGCTTGCTGCGAGATACCCCCAACACGAATATGGAGTTCTGTTTGTCTTCTTTCATGCGCCCTATCATGGTACATCCCACACTGAATGCCTCCCGAGCATGCTTGCCGCGCCGCTCCTTGCAAAGGGCCCTCCGCAGTACCCAGCGTCGACTCGTCCCAGCGCCCGCGCAGCTCTCCCGGGCGCCATGTCGAGGGTTTTCCTCGTCGTGCCACCAATTGGAATCATCAAAGCCCCCCAGGTCTCGCGATCGCGGCCCCAAGAGCAACGAGGACACGCAAACCGACTTTGGCGCGCTCGACATGCTTCGAAACACCACCGCCCCAGCGACCTCGATCGATGCCTGCACTCCCGATGGCTTTGCCTTGAATAACCAAATGCGCGTGTACGGAAGCGGACTTTTGCTGGTTGGCGGGGAGGCATTCAGGTGGCGGCCGTGGTTAAGAGAGGGCAGGAAAGAGGGCACAGTCGCTGCGGGCGGCGCTGGTGACGACGCGATGACGGGACGAGTGAAGAATGCAAAGGGACAGTTTGATGTTGACCAGGGCGCGTGGGGGGTGCTGGAGCTGGTCTGGCCGAAGCCTGGTATGTTGGCCGCACTTTGGCGGCACTACCAGCAACAGAGCCACGGAACTAACCTCACCAGACCTGCTCATCGTAGGAACCGGTCCTCGCACCGTCCCTCTGGCACCCGCGGTGCGAAACTATCTCAACAGTCTGGGCATTCGGCTGGAAGTTCAGGACACGAGGAATGCGTCGGCGCAATTCAACCTGCTGGCGACTGAGCGAGGCGTCTCCCAGATTGCCGCAGCTCTGGTGCCTGTCGGTTGGAAAGAAGGGAGGTAGTTGCCTTGCTTGTAATATAGTTATGAATTCGCGGTGGGTATGCCTTTCAGCCGAGGGCATTCAACATGTCGTGTATAGTCTTGTAGCATACTGTACATCACCTCAAATGAGTCAAGAGATGGGACGACAAGGTAAAAATCGGCGCATGCGCCTTTCAAGTCACTGTTGGCATCTCTTTCACCCCATGTTTGCCCACTTACCGCTCATGCTCGTAGCTCCTTTGCCCGCGTTTGCCCACCCTGCCACAAAAACCCAACCACGGTTCATTGACTTTCTCACCAAGCATATGAGCCCGCCCAACAAGCATGTTGGACAAGGTGCGTTGGTCTTTTGGCGGCCCGCCCCAAAAGCAGCCCTCGCAAGACCAGCCCGCTCCTTCCTCAATCATCAACATCGAACTTGCGCCGCCCCCAGCTGCCCATTTGGCTCCTTGGCGCAATACAGGCAGTTTCCAAGGCGACACAAACATCAAGAGCAGGTCAAGCACCCTCACTCGTGAGGAAGCCGCCGCCATGCCCACTCTATCAGGATCAAGCTCGTCGAGCACACATTCGCCTCCGCACATTCATGATCACCCCACAGAGCATCATTCTACATCTTCCCTCACTATACCCGATAACGTACACAATACCACCAATCATTCTCACGAGTATATTTCCGACGAAGACGACATGGGCAAAAAGACGCGCTGTCGCGCAAGGGCCAAAAAGCAACAGGAGAAAAAGGAGCTGCGAAAGCAACAAGCAAATGACGACCTGCGAGCCGCATACACAAATGATAACTCGGAGGGTCTAACAGATGCCGGTCCAGCAGACCGCAAATCCAGTTCTCCCTCACCATTAGACCGCCAGCACCGGCCCCCCGAAGCCTCCTCCCGCCTACCCAGCCTCTCCCCTATCGCCCGCGCCCTTGCCGCAGAAGCATACCCCAAGGCCGCAGAAACAGCGCCCCAGTACTCAGACCAACATCTAGCCTCTCTCCTCACCCCCGTCCAATCCCAACTCAAACTCTTGAAAACCACAACCCTCGACCGCATGCCCCCACCCACAAGCACCCTGAAGTCCAAGACGCACAAGCAACTCGTCTCCGAGCGTCTTCTCCCCATCGCACACTACATCCTCAGCATCTCGCGACCAACCATGAAGCTAGAACTCCCACTATGGTACACCCCCCTCCCTTCCGTCCACAACCCCAGCGCATCTTTCCCCCGTCTTCCCATCCACAGACTTACCTACGCTAACAACCCCACAGCAACTGCATCGCCGCGCACTACTGGCCCCTGCCCAACCCGAGTGGCACAGACGTCCAGACGATGTACCGCAACAAGATCGCCCTCGACGACGCGCAGACGAAACGTGATGCCGCAGCGCCCGGCGACGCAGACGGAGGAGAAAGCGCAGACGGCGTCTAGGCGGCGTCGCTGCTGCCGGGGCTGCGCAGGGTGGAAGGTGTGGAGGACCTTGCGGGGGCGTCTGATGGGGAAAGAGACAGTAGCGTTGCGGGTACGCAAGGGTCGATTGGTGATGAGAAAAACTGCGTCTAGGAGCGTGCTTGGGCGAATGTGGGGATGGCGTGCGGGATAGCATGGTGGATGTCATGGCGGATATCGTGGCGGATGGCGTGTTGGGCGTTCCGTGGGGTCTTGCCAGGGCGCTCTCGTGCGAATTGTGTGGTGGATGTCATGGCGGATAGTGTGGCGGATAGCGTGTTGGGCGTTCTGTGGGGTAGGGGATAGGCGTGTGGAGGTGAGTGGATTGTTCCCCCAGGCCCCATGGTGCGAGGAACGTCGACTGCTAGCCGTGGATTTGTATCCCAGCCCTCTCTAGCCATCAGTGTCACGGTATTCAGTACTCTCACATCTAGAAACCATAGCTCAAACATCAACATCACGACGTAAACACCTTTTGAACGGGAGACGTGCATTCATCCTATCTTCAATCTTCATCATCTAGCACGCCTCAAATGCACATGTCCAGCTCCCGCACGCCCGCACTCCTCCTTCCTCATCTTCCATCGTGTGTGATCGCTAGTGAATAAGAAATATACGCCCGTGACAAGACGTTCCCAAGGAGACACAGAAAATGCAGTGGGTAGAGGGACGAGATGGAGAGGTCCTGAACCAAGAAATGAAACCAGAAAATGAGAGTTTGACGGCACGGTAGCAAACGCCAACGCCATTCTATGAGCGTAGGTGGCTAGCACAAAAACGTAGTGTGACGTCAAGTTACCAATCGCGCGCCAGTGACGACTGTGCGAGTCATGTCCCACCGACCGACAACTGCTCCCGCAGCCCGCTTGGCTCCGTCTTCTTGCCTCGTCGGCCCAGTAATGTCGCATTGTCCAGGCTGAGCTCGAAAGCGCCCTTGTTCCTGACTTGTCGTTTGGCTGCTGCGGCCACGGCAGGCGAGTGCTGTCCGTAACCGCGAGCCTGTTGCTGCTGCTGCTGCTGCTGCTGTGGCGGTGGAGCGCCCTGTTGTCGTGCTTGGGCAGCGGCCGATAGCGTCGTGTTGCGCATCTTTTGCTCCATCGCCGACACGTCGGATGCTTGAGACTTGGGGAGCTTTGCGGGAGGGTGTTGAGAAGTCGGGTCGTATGGTACAGACTCTGCGCTAAACTCGTCGTCGTCTTCATTCTCGTCGAGCGCGTTGAGCGAATTCATGGCGTTTGCGCCCCGATATCCTTGCTTGAAATTCTTTCTTCGCTTCCCCTCCTCCTCCTGTCGATGCACTGCGTATCCTACATCAAAGACTTCTCGCAGGTTGACCGCTCCAGGTGACCGGAAATCTGATCGCTTTGCTCCAGGCGACTCGAGGTAGCCAAACTCTGGCTGCAGAGCACTTCCCTTGCCCTGGTCAAAGTGCTGTTGCCTCACCTTCATCGGCGTTGCGAGTGGTGGTGCATCGTGCGCGGCATAGGTCGGCTCGTCGAGGGCCTCGCGGATCCAGGGGTGGTCGAGGAACTGCTTAATGTCGTACCGTTTCTCGGGATCGACCGTCAACAGGTGCGAGACCAGGTCTTGCGCAGACTTGGAAATGTCGTCCCACCATGGCGACAGAAACGTGTACTGGCCGCGGGCGACCTTTTCGGTGAGGGTCTGGATGGACTCGTCATAGAACGGCGGGAACCCGCAGAGCAGCGTGTACAGCACACAGCCGAGTGCCCACATGTCGACGCTCTTCGAGTACCGCTCATCTTTGACGATTTCGGGAGCAGTGTAGCCCACTGTTCCACATGGCGTCATCGTCTGGCTGTCCCAAATCACCTTGGACAAGCCAAAATCTGCAATCTTGACAACGCCAATGCCGCCAGCGCCCTGTCCCTTGACAAACTCGCCCTCGTCGGCCTTGTCTTCGTCATCCGGACCTCGGGGCTTGGGCGTCTTGGTGGGGATAAAGGGAATGGGGTAAAAGAGGAGGTTTTCGGGCTTAATGTCCCTAAATGACGTCAGTAATTACGCACGACGACGTGAATTTACGTACCTGTGTACGACGCCGGCATCTTCATGCAAATAGTCCAAGGCTTTTGCTACTTGGATAATGGTATGTCGTGCCAGGTCTTCGCTAAAGTATGTGAGGCGGACAATCTGGTGAAACAGCTCGCCGCCCGGACACAGTTCGAGGACGATGAAATAGTATTGCCGCGATTCGCTAAAGTCAAGCAGCTTCACAATGTTGGGGTGATCGAGCTGTCGCATAATCTGGACTTCCTTGAGGATATTGGCTCTCTGTGGGCATTACGTCAGTGGTGAGCGAAACGAGGGGCGACCAGCGACGCCCCGGGACAGGACGCGCTGCCAGTTGAAAATCCGCACCTCCACGGTCTTTGGCGTCTTCTTAAAGTCCGGATGTATGTGTTTATCGCCCTACGAAGCCTTGTTGGCAACACTCTTGAGACCACTCTCTTGTGACGCGGTGGGGTGGGATGGGCAAGGAAATGGGCAGGGGGGGGGGGGCAGTTCCTGCAGGGCATACGGACCTGAGTAGAGTTCATCTCAAACTTGCGGACGACCTTGATGGCGGCCTCGCCGTACTGGCCGGTCGTGTCTCGGGCGCGGTACACGTTGCTAAAAGCGCCGTCTCCCATCTTTTCGAGCAGCGTCCATCGCTCGAGGCCGGGGTAGCGCGGCAGCTTGCCCTTTGCCTCACGCTCCTCTGCCACTATGCGCTCGAGGACCTGGGGGTCAATGTCCTGTTTCCGTGCCTGCTGCTTCTGCTGGTTTTCTGCGGCACGCGCCGCCGCGTCGCCGGCCTGGGCAGCAACGTTGCGGTTATCGACGGCGGCGGCCGAAAAATCGGCCTTTTGGTGAGCTGCATTCTGCAGAGGCTTGTGTGCGGCGACGTTGGGCTCGCTGATGGCATAGTGCTGCTGGTCTTGTGCGTGATGACGCTGCTGCTGGGCGTGCACGGGCGAGACGCTGGACGTTGGGTCGGCGTGGGGGGTGTTTCCACGGGCTTGCTTTCCGTGGCGCAGGAAATTTTTGAAATTCTGAATGGCGGCCATGTTTAGTGACTGTTGTGGTGGTAGGAGGGCGGACGAGTTGAGGTGGTGCGGGGTGTGATGTGGGAAAATTGTAGTGGGGAGGCTGAAAGAGGGAGGAACGATGGGGAGCCGCAACGCTGGAGAGAAGGTGCGACCAGGAACGGCGCGGCGGAGACTTTGTGAAGACGGGAAGAAGAGGGGACAGCAGCGAGCCGCGAAAAGGTCATGCAGTGAATTGATGATGCATCATGGAGCAAGCTGCAGCACGGGCGCTCGTCTTGGCAATATGACGCACATCGCGTTCGCTGGGGTCATGGGTATGACGACGATTTCGCCCGGGTGCACGCTGCTGCTGCCGCTGCCGCCTCCTGGGGGCCTGAGGGGAAAGAGTCAAGCCACACGTACCTCGATTACGGGCATCCTGCTGCTCCGTCGACGCTGCTTAAAGTGCCACTGCATTCGCCTTCTTGGACAAGGGACAAGATGCCAGGCACAGAGCACCAGACACAGCTCGCCGTCTCGCCGCAGTACCAAACGTCACGTCAGGCCCCGTTACGTCGACGCTCGCCTGGGTATGACGCTGCTCACGGTTTCGCGGGTCGCTGAGCTGGGTGGAGATCACCAGGCTGATAGTTTCTGCAAGGGCGAGCTCAGGCTGTGGTTGGACGGCGGCAGACCCTGGGCTGCGCGCCTCTTCTGAATCTGGCCGTGGGGAGAGGCAATCTCGATGGCGCGATCTCGATTTCTGCGGCAGGGAGGATAGGGGGAGGAGTGAGGAGTGAGGAGGAGGAGGAGCAGAACAAGCAGGCAAGCAGGACGGAAAAGTGCTTTGACGACGACTGTGGCGCGCGGACACGGGGGATGGAGAGTTATAGCGAGCGGCGGCCCTTCTCGCTCCTCCCCATCGGCCAGCAGCCAGCGGACGGGAGCCCCGGCACAGCTTGGGAGCGTCTGATGCGACTGCTACAGGTTCGTTGAGCATTCGCTAGGAAGCCGCCGGCCAGACAGCACCAGCGCCACAATGCAACGGCTCTAGCACATCTTGGAAGTTGGCAGTAGCAGGCCCTCAGCAGGGCGCTGCACGCAACTGAGGGAGTGGCCCAGGCAGCACCCCTGAGTGTCGTCGGCGCTGCATTTGTCGCCCGGGTCGCTCTGCGTCTTCATTTCCACGATGCCACTCGACCCGTTTCCGCCGTTCGACGATGGATTGGTCCAGCTGCAGGGTCCACGGGGCTAGCGCCGATTACGTCACTGGCCGTGGTGGGCGGCGGGGTGCGGACGAGGCGCTGATCCTGCCTATTCTCCTTCACCTCCCTTACACTCTGAAACACGGTCGCCCGCCAGCCCAACGTTTGCAGCGCCCCTTCAACCGACCTCACAAAGACGCGCCCAACCCACCTCTTGGCGTGCCGTCGACCCCCGTTCCCCACGCGTCATCGCACCTGCACCACTCCGCGGCAGCTTTCGCTTGTTGCTGGAAACGCCTCCACTAGCCGTCCCCTCTGAGTAATGAGCGCCGATGCAGGGTCGCCCCGCGGACATGCCGGCTCCGCGAGCGCAAGGCTAGAAGTGTAGTCGGCACTGTCAGCAGCCTCGCCCTTGGATGCTGGTTTTCTATTTCCTTCTCCTGTCACGTGCTCTTCAGCTCAGATCCTCTTCCTTCAGCTCCCTCTGCTTCTTCAAGACCCTGCGTGGTTTGTCAGCGCAAAAATCGCTTCAGCTTCAATATAGGAATTTCCCGCAATGAGCCCGCTCGCCGACTCTGGTCTTTCTCCACCCTGCACACGTGGCCACTCAAATCACCGGTCAGAGGCGGCGTCCATCTGCTAGCTTGCGAGCCCTATCCATCAGAGCGAGTCCAGGCATCTCCTCTTATATTCTGCAGAAGACAATGCCTTCTCGTACGGAATACGAATTACAGACGTTGAGGTCCAGGCGCCCCCCAGCTAGTCTCGCACACCACTTGCCTAAACGACCTCGTTTCGTGAGATCCCTGATATGCGAAGAACGAAAACCGTGAATCTATATTACCATCTTTCGCACGATACACTCTGATTAGCTAGTTTCGGAGCCATCAGTCAGCCTCGCTTTCCGGATACAACCCTTGGCCATACACAGTCCAAAGTTAGAACTGCATTGTGCCATCCTGCTGCACTCGCCGACGATGGTTACCGCCTGTCAACAGCACGCCAACCCTGGATATGCAATGCAAGATATATAGGTCATATGCCACTCTCGCTCCACATGAAAATTTTCCTTCATCGTCTCCCGCGTGCAGCATCACCCGGCCCCAACCATGAACGCCCTCTCCGCAATTCTGGCCACACTGGCAGACCAGCAGTTTGCTGTCCTTGGCCTTGTTCTGAGTCTAGTGGTGGGCTATGTAATATGCAATGCGATATACAACCTCTATTTTCACCCGTTGGCCGGCTTTCCAGGGCCCTGGTGGGCGTATGTGATCCGCGCTCTACTTGATGCTCGCATGACAACGCTGACGTTTCTCCATTAGTCATGTATCTACTCTTCACGAGTTCTACTACGACGTTGTTCAAGGTGGCCTTTACACAAAGGTGATTCATCAGATGCACGAAAAATACGGTACGCTCCAGTCTGACGACGTGGAAGCCCGCTAAATGCATAAGGTCCAATTGTGAGAATCACCCCGCGCGAGCTTCACATCTCAGACGCAACATATTTCCACGAGATATACACTGGACCATCACGGCTGCGTACGAAAGATGCCGAGTTTGTCAAAAACATTCCTCTCCCTACGTCCATGGTAAATACAATCAATCACGAATTGCACAGAAAACGACGAAGCTACCTGTCCAATTTCTTCTCTAAACAATCTATCAATGGCATCGAATTTCTCATGCAAGAAAAGGTCGACCGGATGGTGGCGAGACTGAAACAGGACTGTCAATCGGGCAAGACGGTCGAAATGTATTACGTATCTTCTTCGTTGACATCAGACATCATCTCGCACTACTCGTACGGGGAAAGCTTTGGACTCCTCGACGATCCAGAGTACAGTGGCACATCGGTCGACGGATCCAACAGTCTTCTCAAATCCCTCCACATCCTGCGCTTCTTTCCTTTTCTGGTCGTCGTCATGAAGCCTTTGCCGCTCTGGCTCGCAAAGCTCATCAGTCCCGAGCTGGGAAGCATTGTCGAATTCGGCGACTACCTGTCTGCAAGGGCAAAGCAGGCCGTGGCATCACCGCAGGCGCTGGGCTTGAGCAAGGGCACTGTCTTTGAGGCACTGCTGAGCCCAGAGATTCCAGTCCATGAACGAACCACCCAGCGTCTAGCAGACGAGGCTATGCTTGTGCAGCTTGCAGGAACAGACACCACCTCAAGAGCGTTGACCAGTGTAGTCTACCGGCTGCTTGGGAATCAAAGAACTTTGGTCAAATTAAAGGCAGAGCTGAAGACGTCTATGCCAACGCCGGATTCTACCATTTATCTAAAGGAGTTGGAGAAGTTGCCTTATCTAGTATGCAATCAAATCTCCTCATCCTGAATCCAGCTGACCAGACTCAGACTGCCGTCCTGAGCGAATCCCTCCGCATGCTCTACCTCGCCAGCCGCGCGCCGCGCATCGCACCAACTGAGACCCTGCAGTACAAACAGTGGACAATCCCTGCAGGCGTACGTCCCACTCAACCTAGCACCGTGCTCTCCCACTAACACTTCTTCCACAGTCCGTCATGGGCGCCTCCTTGTACTTATCCCAACACGACCCAGCCTACTATCCGGACCCGTATGTCTTTCGCCCCGAACGCTGGCTCGAGGCCGCAGCGCGTGGCGAGAAACTCCCGCTGTTCATCTTCGGCCATGGAGCAAGATCGTGTCTTGGGCTCAAGTACGTCACCCTTCTTTCTCCAAGTTTGAAAATCGTCTGCTGACGAGCGATAGTCTGGCGTGGGCTGAACTCTACCTCGCCACTGCGGCGCTGTTTCGCAAGTTTGACATGGAGGCTGTCAAGGGTGGGGACGTGGGCTTTGACAATTATCGCGAATTTGGGTTTGGGTTTAGTAAGGAGGGGAAATTTGGTATGAAAGTTAGGATTACGGGCGTGGTGGAGGAGTAGTCGGCGTGCCGTACTAAATTTTATGGAACTTTATGAGCTATAGTCATTGGATGAGAAGAGAGGCATGCAGAGCTATTAATGGATAGCCATGTACACAGTAACAAACCCCTTAAGCCTCCTCACACCTCCCACACTTACACTCAAACCCCCAATTCCTCCTCAAAACCCCCATCCTCCTCCCCTTCGACCACCCCCTCTCCTCCCCACTCAAATAACTAATACACAACTCCTCCCCCCTCCCCACCATCCCACAACTCCGAAACTCCCACTCTCTCCCCACCCTCCTCTTCCCCACATTCGGCGCGCAACTATGATTAAAATAACTCGCCCCAGGCCAACACCCATACCCAAAAAACTCCGCGCCATCGTCCTCCAGACTGCGGATGCCGAAACTATTATGCCCATCATGCCGCGACAACGCCACCAGCGTATCCGGCGCGCACAGCGCGAGCAACGGCAACGGCAGCACGCAGAGCAGATGCAAGTACGTCTGCGTAAAGGCCGCGAGGTCGGCGAAGGAGTGGTAGGGCGTGGGGTCTGGTGCTAGCGCGGTGAGATGCGACCACTCGTGCGGGCGGTTGTAGTGCCACAGCAGGCCGCTGACGAAGAAGGCGAGGGAGTCGGGGCGCAGGGGGTTGAGCAGCGCTTTCTGCACGGCGCGGCGGTGCTGCTTTGTTACTTTTACGCCGGCAGCGTTGGGCACGTTGGGTTCCTGGTCGCGCTCGCCTTCGCGCGCGACGCGTATGAGGGATGCCTGCGCGCCCACGGTATCCCAGGCCGTGGCGATTGCAGCGGGTTTCGGGCGCGCTTGGTCCGGATACACCATCTCGTCGTCTTCTTTGCTGCGGTGCTTGACGAGCTTTTCCACGGCGGTCCAGGCTTGTATGCCGATTTCTCCGGCCGAGTGGCGCCATGCGGCTGCGCAGGTGTCGTTGCAGAAGGAGAAGCCGATGCTGCGGTCCCGCGTTGAGAGGTCGCGCCCGTGTTCGTACGAGAAGCAGTGGCCGCAGACTTCGCGGCGGTACTCGCGGAGGAGGACGGCGAGGGTGAGGTCCGAGGCGCGCCAGAGGAGCGTGTCGGGGGGGATGTCTTGGGTTGCGAAGACGGCGCGGCCCGAGTGGGGGGTTTGGCGGATGGAGAAGAGGGGGGATGTTGGGGCTCCTGATGGGGGATGCATGGTGGATTTTGTTCTTTCGTCTGTTTTTTTGCACTGGTATACGTTGCAATTGCACGTAAAGGAGTGTTTCTATTCGCTCGCGAGTGGTTCTTCGAGGAGACGAAGGCGGTGTGGTGAGTGCAGCGACGGTCAGTTTCGTATGTCTCTGATGCTTATACCAGACGTAAAAGATCGTAGAAAAGCCATTGTGGGTGGTGCTTTGGATGTGGAGGACGCAGAGGGGAGAACAACCGGACAATGGTGAGGATGGGGAAGGAAGGAAAGAGCGGTGATGGGATTTGGGGCCGACGGGCTGGATCTTTGTGGGAACCTGACGATATCTGGAGATAACGCTAGTCTCGGCGATAACAGATAGGTACTTTGCGCTTGTCATTGGCCGAGCTGCTTTTAGTGGGAACAGACGTGGACCGCAGAAAAGCTTGATGGGAGGGTGTGATATATCATGCTTTAACTTGGCTATGAGGGAAAAGCGCAGTCACGTCTCATTTTCCCGAAGCAGGATCTTGCACTGCGTCACTACCGCCTGACGACCCTCTGCCCCGGCCATGTGTCTTCCACTTCCTCTGAAAAGCGTCGATCAACATAGAACACTCCGCAGTAATACTTGCCCAGTACGCGAGAAAATAATAGGAGTGTTGAGACCAGCCACGCTACCCAATCCCGCGTAACCGCTCCAAACTGCGAAAGTTGAGAATATACCGAGAAAGAGAGCGTACACAAAGACTGTCCCCCTATCGAACATTATACCGGGGTACATGCCTGGTTGAATGATGCTTTGCTTTTCCACGGAATTCGTAACTGTTAGACATGGGTGATTTGATTGAGATGCCGTCACAAATTCGGCTTCCGTTCTGTTCATGGAGTCTTCTGTAGGTTGATTGTCCACTAGCCGGTTGACGGTCTCGACGGTCTCTAGAGCTTCTGCGTTATCGGGCGCATGCGCTTCGGCTTGATAGGTCAGAAGACTGTCGCATTCGCAAGCATTGAAAACTTACCAAAGGATTCTAGAAAAGAGAACAAAGGCAATAACAGCGTGATCAAGGGAATCATCTGGCCGAGACCCATTTCGAGCACTTTGGACCAGCACGTGTCAGAGCTTCCAGGTGGTTGGGAGCAATTAACCCAGCCCACGGCGATTCCTGTCAGTCCATACGCAAGGGGAAGAGCGAGCCAAAGAATCTCCCAGAACAAACTCCCTACCATGGCTTCGAACCAAACACAAAAATGTGCGCTGGCGTACAAATATACGCCAAACTCACCATTACAACGTGCGATGCGTTCATTATAGCGCTGCAAACTTGTAGGCCACTTCTCGCTCCCTCCTGCCGGCTCAAGGTTGCACAGGAGTGCCACATATTCGAAGAACCAAGTCCGTTCTGCAAAAGTCTGCTTGCAACAGATCTTAGTGGTGCGGTTGATGAAGGCAAATACAACCAAACTAAAGCATAAAACAAATCCATGACATCATACGTAAATTGGTCCGCTTTGATGCAGCGCACAGCCGTCCAAGATGTGAACCCAAGCATACCATTGCTCTGTATCTGACCAGCAAGAAGTAGAGCGGTGTTGGAGATCATGAACGCTATGCGGCAATATCGAGCAAGTGTCTTTTCACGGAAATGCCTCGCAAACGTCAGCGTAAGAACAGCGCGCATGGCATATTAGAGGGTGACTCACTCTTTCAGAGCCATGAGTGTAGCCAAATGTGTCGTCGATAGGAACCAAGCCATCGCTGATGCGACCTGGAAAGTGTAGACTGTGATGTCGCCCTTGATGTGCATCGAGATCAAGAGTGCGAGACTCATCACCAGCTGTTGATCGCCAAACGCAAGTATGGTGGTTTCAAAGTTTTTCTGGGCTTTAGTACTGACGGGTACATGGCGATTAGGGCCTCGAGCCGGTTGGCGAAAGACGGCTGTCATTTCATCGTCCACCGAATTATGCGGGAAGCCACGGATCCAATTTTTGTACCATCCGACGACTATATACACAATCGTGATGACTGCGGATAGAATTGATGCAACCATTACCTGTTCACAATCTAGTCTTCAGGCTCCTAGTGCACTGATATAGCTTACACCAATCCCTGCGACATCAGGGTCGACAGCATTATCGGCCGTACAATTATAAGTGTAGATGTAGTGAAAAGTGCCGTTAAGTGTCACTTGAGGCGACAATCTAGGCCGATTAGACAACCTCATCATGAAAGCTACACACAAAAGAGCAAATGTTGAGTAGATACTAAATGGGGACGCGCGCTACGTCGTGACACGTTGATAAGACAAAGGCTGAAGGAGAAGAGTTAGGGGGCCGGCCGGGACATAAGAATTCAAAAGACGGTCGGACCTTCTTGTCCGGGTTGCAGCTACACCACATCACGTCACTAATCCGTCAAGTGCAACTCTCTGTTGCACATACTACATAGCTCAACTGATTGTGGCACGTTTCGATAGCTGACCCCGCGCTGTAGAACCTGATCAGCTATATGTCCTGGCAATATCCGCGAGCCATGGAAATGATTGGTGCACTTGGCTTGTGGCTATCCACTTCATGTAACCGTATTGTTCACGCTGTACTCAATCTCCTCCACTCAACCAAGCCAAATACAAGTGACTGAATGAGAGAAGCGCAATTGTAACGAATGACCGTGCAGTAACGGACTGCAAAATTCAAGATATGTCTCAAAGAGTAAATAAATACAATAGTTGTCCAAGGAATTGAACCCAAATGAAGCAATGCGGGAATGACGAGGGAGAGGGGGCAAATGTCGTGCGAACAGAGCGCAAAGGCTGTGAGACATCGAACAAGACGGTGGACAAGGCACTGGGAGCCGCCGTGGTGTCCTCGGCGTCGTCGCCTTTTCCGGTCGAAAATGCAGGTATGTCTTTCGATACCGGCAGAGGGAGAACATCGATTGGGCAAAACGGACACACGCGGACCGAAAGAGAGGTTCGGCTCCGGATGAATAGAGCAAATGATTTGAACCGACGAAGACAGCCGAAGCAGCCGTTGATGCTTTCGAGAGCAAAGCTGTGACATGATTCAGTCGTTCTGGCGTTCTAAGAACAAAAGTACGAGAGAAACGTACACACGACGAGCGCATGGCCGTGCTATATGTCTGAGAGCTTGTGACCATCACCTCTACGTACCATCAACAGAAAAGATCAAGGCGCACCAAGACTGAGCTTCTGCATCACACCCGCCAGACCGACATCCACAACCTTATCCCACCCCCTCTCCGGCCCCCACACAACCCTCAACCCCCTCTTCTCCGCCTCCTCCACCAACCCCCTAACCAACGGCGCCCCCCTCCCCACCGACGGATACGCATCTACCTCCACCTCCCTCAGCCCTTTCAACCCCTCCCCCAACCCCCCCAACAACCCAACACAAAACCTCGTATAAAACTCCTTGCCCACCCTAAACCCCTCAAAAATCTCACTCGCAGCCGGATCACACTCCACAAACACCCTCACCCTCCATACAGCCCCCGCGTCCCCCAACCCCAACCCCCCATCCACAACCCACCCCCTCGGCGGCCCCGTCCACCCAGGCCCGACCCTGAGTTCGAGCCGCGTGAGCACGGCGCGATAGCGAGGCGGCAGGCGCGCGAGCAGCGGAGCCCGGGTGTGGAAGAAGCGGCCGTGGACGGGGAAGACGCGGAATGTGTTGCGGGAATAGAAGACGCGGTAGGCTTCTTCGTGGACGGTGTGCGAGGTGCGGAGGAGGAGGAGACGCGGGGCGATGGTGGAGGGGTTGCTGGGGTCGAGGTCGAGGGTGTGCGGGAGGTGGAGGTGGAAGGTGTAGATTTTGAGGCGGAGTTCGGGGGGGAGGGAGAGGAGGGGGAAGGTGGGCGTGGAGTTGGACATGGTGGCTGGTTCGGCGGCGTTTATGCAGACATTGCGACGGGATATCGATCGATGGATGGGCACGAGGGAGATGCAATTGGGAGGTATGTATCGGAGCTACGGGACGGGTCAGCCCACGGCGAGAAAGGGCAGCGGTTCTTGGGAGCAAGGAGCCTTGTTCTCCCCAGTTAATACAACTTCAAGCCCACGAAAGAGGGGAATTTCAAGTCAAATTATGTCTGGGTGTCAACTTTCATGAGGGAGAAAAGATTTGCGTGGGCGCGGAGAATTTGAGTGGAAGATTGGATTAGTCAGCGGGGAGTTGCCGAGGCGCAGATATGCACGTGACATGGCATTGATTGGGTCGGACATGCATCTTGAGCGACCCTTCGAAATATCTGTGCTTTCATATGTTTGTGGGCAAGATTATCCTGTCAGAGCCAGACTCGTGGCCATGGCTACTTGGCGACAACGAGGCTGGCTGTCGTTGATATCTACACAATGACTGTCGATGCTGTGCTCGACAAAAGAAGACAATCACGACCAAAAAGAAAACAGCATGATTTTCACATCTGAATGCACTTTTGATCTGGTATCGCTGCGTCAACAATATCTGTACCATCGAATCATCTTTGAGCTACACAATGCCCTCGCGTCTCCAAATCGCACCAGGCTCTCAGTCGATCCATTGTCCACACGTTTTCCTCGGAAGTGGTGCTGGATTGGCTTGCATGCATACAAATATCCCCTCTGCTTGGATCTCTTCAATGCCGCTCTCAGCCGTCCGTATCATACTCCGTATCGCTGTCACCCTCCTTCCTGGCCCATTGAATGTACCTCTGCGTCTCGATGTAGCTCAACTGGAACCCTTGCTTGCGCAGTCTACCCTGTATGACCACTCCAACCGCTCCTTCCTCATCTGTAGCCCACTTGGCTCGACCCCATTTCAGATCTGACTCCTTTTCCCCCCGAAATCTGCACTGTCCAAAGTCTATCATGCAAACCCGATATGATCCGTTCGATTGAGAATAATACCAGTATATTGGCAGGGCGGACGTCTGTGTTGAGAATTTCGTGGTCGTTGAAGATTTGGACAGTCTCGAGGGTAACTGTCTGTCTATAAATGGTGCACCCCTTCAGGTGTGATGGACCGATATGACCAAGCCTGATACCTGAAAACTATCCTGAGATGGATTTTGTCACATCATCATGGTGAGGTCTCACTCCATCCACTAGGAAAACCAATTCTCATAATCCGCCACTAAGCCCACTATGTGAGGGTGCTACATACTACACATTGGGATGCGAGGCGGCATTTACAGGGGAATTCGTTTTCTGACCCTAATAGCTACCCAAGACTGACTATCAAAGCTAAAAGATAAGAAAAAGAACAAAGCAACAGTGAAAGACTATGTCAATAATCTAGATGCGGCAGAGATGACTGGAAATTGGAAACTTGTTGGGACTTGGCGTCGCATCCATGGGGATGGGAAGTCTACGACAGGCGGCAAATTCCATCTAGAGACTATGGCTACATCGAGTGGCACATTAAAAGTATAGATTGTGGGGAGCAACATCGAGCTCGAGTATAGTTCCGAGCCTAATTTCGAAACCGTTGTGAATAACCTGAAGGCGAGGGTTTGATAGATATCTGGACGACGGTCTACTAGAGAAAGGATTTCTCCTGACCTACCATTTAGTCTCCTAAGTGCGTGTGCTGTATACTCTATTAGGGTACGAAATGGCGTTCTTTTATACCAGGCACGGGGACACCAAAGTGTATCAAATATGAGAAGAGAAACCAAGCATGTCGATTGCAATGACTGTACCATGCGCTAGTAATGCCGGAACCTGATTACCCTTACAGATATGCATACCCACTCTTATCCAGTACCCCCGGAGTAGTAAAAATACGCCATAACTCGAGCGCTTGCGAAAGAATGGCAATGTGGTAATTCGTACAAGGGAAATGAATATAAAACGACTTAGAGCGTGGGTGCCTTTCTCAGTCCAACGCAGTACCTGACATACAGCATGTCGATGAAGTGGTCGTGCTTGATACCCTTTGGGCGCGCCCGGGCAAAGAGCTCAATGGCCTCTTCGACCTTGTACCCAAGGCGCTCGATGAGATAGCATACAACAAAGAAACCGGTGCGATTGAAACCGTAATGACAGTGCACGCCGATCAAGCTGTTCGGGTCGTCTGCCTCCTTTGCTCGGATCTTGTCGATGAGCTCAATAAACGTCTTGACTTCGTCAACAGATGGCGGGAGTTTAGAGACGGTGGGAAACTTGTAGTAGCGAATGCCGCCTCGTTGGAGCCCCTCCGGATCGTACACTGGCGATTCGTGGGAAATGTCCACAACAGCGCGTATCTTGCCAGACCATTCCTTGACAAAAATCTTGGGCGAGTGCTGTTCATCAACCTCCCTCAGCGTCTTCATCGCACGAAAGACGTTGGCGATTGGCTCAGAGACTGGCTTGATGGCTTTCCATTTCTGGAGATTCTTAACATCCCACTTGCCTTCTGTAGTCAGGTATTGGAGCTGCCAACCAAGAGCTAGGCGAGGGTCGACGTGGTCCGAGAGAAAAGTGCCAATCAATCCTGAGAGAATGCGGGAACTGGACGGTGCAAAGAGAAGAGAGTGCGCAGCCGGACTGGGAAGAATCGTAGTCTTGACGACGAGACGGCGTGGATGCGGAGCGGGAAGGCTGGTAGCAGAGCCCTTTCCAAGTGCGGTGCTGCTGCTGCTGTGAGCAGGTTCGCCATTCGTGGCGCTATCGACCGTCGACGGCGCTCCCTCTGTGAGATCAAGAGTCTGATCAGTAGAGGAAACGGCGCGGGAGATGGTCACTGATGCTTCTTCGTCTAGCTTTGGCAGGTCTGCGGCATCGATACCCGAGTCGTGGTGCTTGCGCGGCTCGATGGGATGGTCGAAAATGGCCAGGTCAATCGGCGCGGCCGCCAGCGCCAGACTAACTCGTTCATTCGGCGGCTCAATGGCATCCACATCCCTTCCGAGAAACTTGGCAATGGTCTTTACATTTTCCACTGGAGTCACCGTGTCGGCTTCGCCCGCGGTAATGAAGACGGGAAGTTCAAGTCCCCGCCAGACGTCCTGGCCTGGCAAGCCGCCGTTTGACTCCTTTGAGGAACCCGGGAGCATCCCACGGGCCATGCGCAACCAAACGGGAGACCGACTCTGTTCGTTGAACCGCAGTTGAAGTTTCTTGGTCTCCTTTTCCGAGTCTGGCCCCGCCATGCGCATGACGCTCTTGCTGTCAATGCCGCCCCATCGGTCCAGCTTCCTAAGGAGGTCAAAGATGGGTGCAGGGATGACAGTCACCCTCTTTAGCGCTTTGGCATGCTTCTCGGAGGGTGGTTGCGCTTGTGGACAGATCGCAATCAAGCCCGACACATGCTCAGATATGAGGTCGGCATACGGAGAAGTGGACGACGCCAATAGAGCAGCGAGGGAGCAGCCCATGCTATGCCCTACGAGGACGACATTTTGACCTCGATCACGGTCACGGTGCTCCTCAATAGCGACCGCAAGAAGGCGCACTAGCGCTTCGGTAGTGTAGGCTGCCCACGGCTTCGGCTCGAAAGAAGAGAGTCCACATCCTGGCAAGTCAATTGCCAGGCAAGGAGCGAGGTTGACGAGGCTGACAAGAACGGGATGGAATTGAGCCGCCGATCCACCCAGGCCGTGAATAAAGACGAGCAGCGGGATCGAATTGGGCTTGTCGGGCAGCTTGTCCTGCTGCGGATGAGGCCGGTAAAAGGTTCGAATCGCAGGGTAGGAGAAGCCAGTCACAGGCACCGTGTATGCCTTGATGCTGGAGTGTTTCTTCAAGAGTCCGGGATCGGAGGTGGAAGGATCTGGTCAACTTAGCGCTAGTCCAACAACCACAAGATGGCGAAGCTGCAGCGGAGCTGGGCGCCGTGGGACTCGTCTCGGACGCTCTGATAACGTCACGTGATGGACGATAATGCTGCACATGGAGAAGCCTTACCAGTGCTGCTGGACTCTTCTGCAAAAGACTTCGTGCCGTGAGAGGAGCCTGGGTGTTTGCTCCCCTTGCTTCTTTTGCTCCATAGCCAGAGCGCAGATCCAATACCACAAACAGCCGTCAACTCCACCATGCCCACAAAACAGGATGACGTCCAAACTCGTCGATTTGCAAAGGCAGCTAGACTCTGCAGAGACTGATACAGAGAGGCTCTTATACTCTGCAAAATGGAAACATCGGTGTGAGACTGTGACACAGGGTCGTCGGACGACTCGGCAAGGCAAGACCTCAGCAGCAGGATGAGGGCCTGTGGAAGCAGCAACGTGCCATGGTGTTGGCGCGAATGAGGCTCCATCTGGCGGAGCGTGCTGGAGAGCTGAATGTATAGTCACCCGGGAGCGGGAGCGTGGGAGGGCGGGATGCGACAGTGGTGGCCGCACTGATGCAACACAGCCAATGGCGAGGGAAAGGGCAGACCGTGGGGGAATCGGTGGCAGAGAGCTCGCGGTGCCTGGGAGCGGTTGTGACGGTGCGATCCGCGCACGTTGGGAAACGCAGCGAATTGCTGCTACGTCGGCTGGAGTCTAATATGCGTCCATGCTCTTTTGGAGAAGCTTGAAGCGCGCCTCATTTTGTGCGAGGTGAATGCGTGGCAGCGGCGACGGTGATTGCGTGGGCTGGACGGGCGAGCCTGGGAGTCCCTGGAACAGAGTGAATGTTGAATCGACGCGATTTTCGGCGCCGACGCTCTTCGTCCAGCGCGGCCAGTGGTGCGATGATGTCAGGCGAGGCGCTGGAGGAAGGCGCGACAGCCCTACGGTACCTTCCCATCGTGCGCGCTTGGCATTCATTCGCCCGCCCAACGCGCCAACGCTGCACTCCTGCTTGCTCTCTCACACATCACATCCACCACGACACTGTTCACGCATCTTTACACGTCTTCACTCATCTTCCACCTCGCTGTCCTCACTCTCCCCCATGCCGTCGACACATCGTGCTGTCCTCTACCGGACAAACACCTCCAAACACTCCAGATGGCGACTACCGTATTAACTCCACGCGTCTTCTCCTCGCAGGACCGTCCACCTCGTTGCTACGTCGACACGCAGCTAGTCTTGAACGCATTGCCAGCAATATCTTGATCACGCAATTTAGGAGACTTGGGAGCAGCACTGACCTCCCCGCGTTGCAGTACTGCGTGCTGCTCCCGCATCGCCTTACTGGATACACGCGTTGCCATGGACATGATTGCCGCTATTCGCTGATAGAGACAGACCCCCTGAGCCTTGTACAACCGCCACGTTCTCCATACACCCGTCATGGTCATTTATGCGCTCCCCATCCGAGGCACTACCCAGAAACAATGCAGGAACCAAGAGCGAGTTGGCAACTACACAGGTTGATAAGACTGGCATCAATCGCGCGGCATAATTAGTAGTGCGTCAATGTTACCAAGAGCACGTGGAAATCAGTCCATTGATCCTCGAACAGCGTCCTGTAGGCCTGGCTCGTGGAAATGTAAGTCTCGTCCAGGACCTGGCGCGGAACTTGTCTCCCGAATCGTGAACCGCAAGCCACATCAGGTCGACATGAAATGGCTCAGACAATTAGTCAGCCATGATGTGCAACCATCATAGACGAACGCGCAGCCGACATCTGGGTCTCGATCATTGCACCCACTACAATGGCGATCAGCGACCATCTACTTCCAATGACCTTGTACGACTGCCGAGCGCGGCGCCGTCATGTGCTGGAATGCCGACCTCCATTGTAGCACCACCCGTGCCGTGACTACCAAAGCGGCTCCCACTCGAGTCCAGAAGACTGGTAATTGCTTGACTCGCTAGACCCCTCCAGTGCAGCTTCGCATGCTGCAGCGCTGCCCTACGGCTCCCGGCTGCAGGACGCCCGTTGCGTTGCCGCTATCGCTTGATGCCGGGTTTCTCGCCGAATCATGTCGGAGCGCATCCGCCAGACTTTTGCTTTCCGCACAAAAGATTTCGAACGCCGATGCCCGCACTACCCGTGCTCTTGCTCCAATTGCTTTTGGCCGGCTCCCAATAGCCGTCACTGCATTGGCTCCCTGTGTTCAACTACCGGGCACTAAATCGTAGCTCAATGTCTACTTGGAGGGGCTGATTCCCGGTTTTCGTACCCCTCTCCAGCTCCAAACCCTCCGAGGTCGACTATCCCTTTGACTTGAGAGGTGATCGCCCCACTCCCGTGTCTCTTGGAGCCGAGAAACATGCTCCAACCAGGACGTAACAGGACATCCGGCGGTACCCACGCTACCGGCATGGCTAGCTGCGACCAGTATCTCCTGCACAAGCCATATCTATCCCACCTGATCCACGTACTTTTACTTCTAAGTCTTTGATAGCCTCACCTCCGTTTCTTAATCAAAGCCGTTTGGTCTTGCTTTCAACACGAATCTGTTGACCGATATCCTCACCGCTGCCTGAGCTCTTATCGTGTATATGTGCGCTTTGCCGCCATCTGCTCGTCAGTCCTACTTGTCACGCAAACTCTCAAAACCTTTTACCTCCACATTCCCCAATTGTTTATCTTTCACTTTTGTTCCCAGCCTCTTCTCAGATTCTCTTCTTCTCGACCATTCAAATCTCATCAATCATGGATCCACGCAACCTCGAGAAACAGAGCGAGCCGGAAGAACCCCGCTATCTTGACTTTAAGCACCTGCCAGAAAACACCGAGCGTGATGGAGTTCCTGCTCTGAACAAGTTCTCCTCGACCCTGACCAAGGGCCATGACTTTCCGGGCGCGCAGGTGGGTCTCGTGACACCTTGCCCACAATGGGTGACCTTGGGCTTACGTTCCAGGCAATGCTCTATGCTGCAGGCGTTCCCAGCAAAGATATGATGAAGAATGCACCGCAGGTGGGAATTGCGAGCGTGTGGTGGGAGGGCAATCCCTGCAAGTAAGTAATATGACATGGCATTAATGGTACCCTTGTACTGATAGCCGTGCAGCATGCACTGTAAGTTACCGAAGCGACACCGGAGCCCGAGACAGCCTTGTTAGGCAAGGTGCTCTCGCATACTGGGGAGCCTTCCATGCATGGTTCGGTTTGTTGACTTGAATTGCAGTGCTCGACCTGGGTAAAGAGATTAAGAAAAAGTGCATGGGAGATGGCATGTTGGCTTGGCAGTACAACACCATTGGAGTCTCGGATGGCATCACCATGGGCGGCGAAGGTTGGTACAGAGGCTGCTCATCGACGTCCTGCTGACGGGTACAGGAATGCGATTTTCTCTGCAGACTCGAGAGATAATAGCAGACAGCATCGAGACGGTGACCTGTGCCCAGCACCATGACGCGTGCGTGGCTATTCCCGGATGCGACAAGAACATGCCCGGTGTAATCATGGCCTTTGCCCGCCACAATCGACCATCCATCATGGTGTACGGCGGCTCCATCAAGCCAGGATACAGCGACGCACTCCGCAAGAAGATCAACATTAGCACCTGCTACGAGGCCCATGGAGCGTACCTCTACAAGAGCCTAAAGAGCAGCGAGGAGGGCAAATTCTCCGCCGACGAGATTATGGAGGACATTGAGCAGCACGCATGTCCTGGAGCGGGTGCCTGTGGTGGAATGTATACGGCAAACACGATGAGCACGGCCATTGAAGGCAAGAATTTGAACATTCTCTCTGATCATGACTGACGTGACTAGCAATGGGTCTTTCTCTGCCCAACTCGAGCACCACTCCTGCCGAGTCCCCAGAGAAGATGCGCGAGTGCGCCAAAGCTGCCCGAGCCATTCGCACTTGCATGGAGCAAGACATTACCCCGCGCAAACTCCTCACCAAGGCCTCTTTTGAGAATGCCCTCGTTGTGATGATGGCCCTCGGTGGTTCTACCAACGCCGTCTTGCATCTCCTCGCCATGGCCGGCACAGCAAACGTCCCGCTCACACTCGACGACTTTCAGCGGGTCAGCAACAAGGTGCCCTTTATCGCCGACCTAGCCCCGAGCGGCAAGCATCTAGTCGCCGACCTCTTTGACATTGGCGGCATGCCGTCGGTCATGAAGGTCCTGGTCGCCGCCGGTCTTTTGGACGGTACCATCCCCACCGTGACCGGCAAGACACTGGCCGAGAACATTGAACCGTATCCAAGCCTGCCGCAGGACCAGACCATGATTCGCCCGTTGGCCAACCCCATCAAAGCCACAGGCCACATTGAGATTCTGAGGGGTAATCTAGCTCCAGACGGAGCCGTCGCCAAGATTACAGGAAAAGAGGGCCTGAAGTTTACAGGGAAGGCCATGGTCTTTAACAAAGAGCACGAACTCGACGAAGCACTCAACGCAGGTCTCATCCCGCACGGCGAGAACCTAGTCCTCGTCGTCCGATACGAGGGCCCCAAAGGCGGGCCCGGTACGTCAACCCCATCCCATCCCTTTCTCTGCTCTTCACACTTGTACCCCCATCTCTCACTCCCTCCACTAACCCCCCATCCCCACAGGCATGCCCGAACAACTCAAAGCCTCCGCCGCCATAATGGGCGCCGGCCTCACCAACGTAGCCCTCATCACCGACGGCCGCTACTCCGGAGCCTCGCACGGTTTCATCGTCGGCCACATATGCCCGGAAGCAGCTGTCGGGGGCCCCATTGCCGTCGTCAAACCCGGCGACATTATCACCATTGACGCAGAGAAGAATAGCATCGATATGGACGTCAGTGCGGAAGAGGTGGAGCGCAGGTTGGGGGAGTGGGTCAGGCCGAAGAGGACGGTTACCAGGGGCGTGTTGGCGAAGTATGCGCGGTTGGTGGGGGATGCGAGTCATGGGGCTATGACGGATTTGTTTTGAGGAGTGGTGAAGATTGTGATTTGGGGGAAGAAAATGGTGGCTTGAGAAGGGTACTACTGGTGGTTGGGAAAAGTGCGGTGGTTCAGAGAAGATTGTCTACGGATTTGGATTTTGGTCTGCTTGCATTTGGTGCTGCCGGTAGAGGGGGAGTGTGTTTGCTTGCTTGCGGGCTTCAAAAGTGATGGATCTGGTATAGATCGACTTGATTCAGCATGGTAGAAGGAGTCGAGGGAAAAGTCCTTGGAGAATTGACCAAATTGCACAGAGATGGTTATGAACCATCATCACATCATCACATCAATTCACTTTAGAAAAACCAAATTTTCAGGCCAGGCTCGTGAGACTTTTGGTTAGTCTAGGCCATGCTCAGCCCAGCGCGCAATGCACAAACGCCATGTGATGAGCCCTGAACCGCAGTAGAAACCCCGCACCCAGAAGTATGCATCGCCTACTCGTCGTCCTCATCCTCCTCGTCCTGCTCGAGCGTCGTCTGGGCAATGCGGTCCAAATCTCGCTGGCCCGACTGTGTGATGCGGCGGCCGCCCTTGTCCTCGTCCTGCTCCAGCACGCCAATCTTCTCGAGCGACTGCATCACCTTGCGGTCGACGGCACCAGAGGCATCGACGTGGTGCGAGGGGCGCGAGCCGCGGTTCTTGGTGGATCTGTGGTACGCCGTCAGCACTCGTCCTCGTCCATGTTGGTATCCATGTCGTACCCGTGGACCTTTCGCAGACGGCCAACGCCGACGGTCTTGCGCATGTAAACATGCCTAGCGACGGCGGCGGCGCGCACGTAGTACCAGTCAATGTCCTGGGGAGGGAGCTCCTTGGAGTCTGGATTCCTGTTAGCCTTGTAACGCAGGATGTGGGGTGGACGGTACACACGCGATGTCTTGACGGTATCGACCCAACTGCAAACCCGTAGATGTTAGCAACGAAACGTGCGAAGAAACATCCCCCAGTTACGGGATTCAGGCTTGAACTGCGCATTCATGGCCCGCGGGGGAGGGAGGAGGAGACGAACCCGGGACTGTGAGGTTGTTAGTAGCTTATCGGAGAATGGGAATGGATGCAGCGTACATTGGGAGCTTTCCTTGTCGCTTCAGGAAAGCGGCATAGGCGTTGATGAACTTTTGCGCATCGACATCCTGCGGCGGGCGTTAGCTGCGTGTTCACGATCCGATTGCGCATTGCCCGGCTCCTTGTTGGCGAGGTTGAAATGGGAGGCATTTACCTTGACGCTGACGCCACCCATTTTGTCGGTATTGGCAAAGAGTGGTGCTACGGAGGCGGTGGATTGGGTTGTCGAGGTGTGAGGCCGATGGTGTTGATGCCGGGCAGTCTTTTCGTGGGCTCTAAGCGAGAGTGCGGCGAAACGTTGTTCCGGGTGCGCCATCTCAACCGAATACCATCGCATCGTCGCGGCCTCATTATGATCGGTCTAAGTTGAATAATCGGATATCCTGGCTTTATCACTTCATACCGATAATAGGCGATCGTTATTCACATTTCCTAAGCCTCTTCACTAAGCCGCGTCCGAGCTCTGAATCACGTGGACGCGAGGCACATATAAATACAATACTGCGAGAGAAGCTCCATCTGCACTTTCATTCTTCACACGACTGTCATCTTCAGAAAATCATCTTAGCAACATCTTATGCATTTGTATCAAACTCTTGTTTAAATTATTAAAATGAATCCGAAGAACATTGAAGACATGCGTCCAAGTCTAGAACAAACTGTTTTATATATGTATGTTTCTGCATAGGTAGAGAAACTGGAAGAAAAAAGGAATGATGTAGTCTCTCGTTTTTCAAAACGCCACCTATTTTAACTCAGGCCGTATATTTCGAACAAAGTAGCTTATCATTGCTTGCGTAGCAAGCATACCAAGCATACTAAAATCGAAGGAGGGCCAACCGCTCGGAAGGGCGCCACATCTGATTGGCCGCTTCAAACTAAACGCTGATTGGTTGATTGTGGGCGCTCTCACGTGATCTGTACATGTAAGGAAGGAGTTTACGTACATGTTACGTATCCACAACAACTGAGAAGGAAAGGCCTACGGCGCCCGGCGCCGCAGGTAAGGGGGGGCGGCGGGGGTCTCCCCCGCTAATGAAAGCCATAATGTCATATTATTGATCGAAGAATGCTCGCAATAGGTGTCAAGTAGAGTGTTCTCACAGCACCATATAGCGCTATATACCAAGGCCGTTACGGTTGAGAAGGGACTTCATGACTACAGCGAGGCGGAGGCATAGAGATATGTTCGAAAAACGTGCCACTATTCAAGCAAGGCGTCACTGTTCGAGGCGTTGATCAAGTTGTTGAGGAAGGTGTTAGAGACGGCAGTCATGAGGAATGTTGACTATCGATTACGGGCCCAACAGGAGATTCAATTGCCTAACGACGACGATGATAATAATAATATGCTTCCGCCATCAAGCTTCCCCTGGGGGTCGTTGGTACCACGGATATCTACTCAACTTGCTCAATCCGATCAACCAATGCCTTCGTCGGAGATGTATCAATACCTAGCAGATGGCAGTGGCGAGATGTCGGGTGTAGAACAGGAGAAAAGGAACGAGGAAGGCGATATCTCCATGTCAAGTGTCGCCGAGGCCTTGCCGGAAGCTGAAGACGTGGATTGATTGTGGCGGCAATAGTATGAGCAGATTGCTCGTAGGCGATAGCTTTAAGTAGAGCTATCGACAATTTAACTATGTTGGCTTATAGAAGTTGAGATTTTAGTATTGCTTGCTACGCAAGCTCTCTATTAGGACATATCTTTATGACCTACAGATCTACGTAAGCGGTTTCGGAGGCTCAAATGCACTTGACTTCTTTTTTTTCCTACGATATATCAAGCGGTGCGGGAGTGACTTCAAAGATAGACCGCGATATATTATGCTTTAGTTGTCGCGATAAAATTCTTCCTGACTCTAAAATCCTTACTGTTGTGGTTACATGATTACAGTACCTTGTCTTGCGCATTCATCCTGCCCAATAAATTGTTCGTCAGTCACGTAGTAGGCGACAAAAATGGCACGTTGCTCGATTATATGCGAAATGATTAGAGAATAGAAAGTTTGCATCGATGATTCGGATGATTCTTGTTTATAATACTGGCCTTGCGACGACGCTCCTCTTCAGCCTTGTTAGTATCTTGAGAAAGGAGTATCGCCAACACATTATGTTAGTATTTGTAGTAAGACCAGCTACACGATAAGCGGATGCGATCAGCTACGTGTCAGGCAATAACAGATAGAATATTTCGAATACTTGACACTTGAATAGAAAATGAAAGATTGATTCTATTCTAGTACATGATACCGAGTTTGCGAAGACGTTTCATTGCACACCATGAGTGTTTTGCGGAAGAAAATCTTGGGAGCTCTTTTAAAACGCTCGTATTTGTATTAAAGAGTTTTATAAGAAGATTGATGTGCGATCTGGTAGATATTCTCTAGCTGTCTGTGAGAGTCCCGATAAGGACTGGCACTCCAGGATTATTCGCTCGTAGCTTCCACCTAGATGGCTCAACAAACCCCTGTTGGTATCCTATATGTCGTGTACCATCCTATTCCTGCGGACCTACGCCGTATTGCACATAGCACGGCCAAATGCCAACACATTACTTGGAAAGCCACGACCTCAAGTTTTATGCGGTTTTCAAGAATATTACATGCACTTTCGATCTTCTTCAGCGTCTTGTGGAAGAAAACGCTTTACGGTATATCATTATGCTAGCATCTATAACTAACGTTAGTACAAAGTCAATAAATATAGTAATATGCGTTTAATTACACTAACAAACTACTTGGAACTCCCTAAGCACGATTTCTATGTGGCATTGCTTGTATTCAATATCAGCAGTAGTAAATACTAGTCATCTTTTTTTTTATGCTAGTATAGTAAGAAAACCACCAGTATACTTACCATGCGATCGTTTATACCAAAAAATCAACAACAGGCTAAATTTAGTTCGATGTAGAATTGCTTGTATTCAGGATTAGAAGCAGTAAGCATCTAGAACTTTTTTTATGCTAGTGTTCGTAGTAAACTAACCACTATCAAAACAAAGATATGTGATCAACTATTCTAACGAACTACACATAAAGGCATGAACAAAATCATGATGGTGTACTCCTGCCTTCGATATTAGAAGGAATAAAACGCACTTAAAGAGTTGCAATGTATAGAATCTTCTGCTGTCTTTACATGGAAACAGAGTTCCGCACCAGTAGCATTATGATTCAATGCGAGTAATTGTCTGAGACTATCGAAACTGTAAATGACAGTTCACGCTCTTCAAGCCATGATTTAGTTGCTATACTTCACTGATGTACCGAAGCACCAAATCTTTGCCTTAGTATCATTTTCCGTTATTAAATTGCTCGACGAAAAACACCCACGGCAAGCATATGCACCGTTTCGAAACACCATCCGCTCAGAGTTGACGCACAGAATTTAGATCAGATCAAACTTGAATGAGAAATGCGAAAAACAGACAATAGATGTACTAGATCGAAAGTAATACCTCTAGCGACCCATGTTTGTGCATTAGTAAGATACCTTCGGACAAAGCATGTCACATACGCGGGAATCGGCCTTTAAAAAGCATCGCCACGTTCTTCGAATGCTTTCTTCCCGACCCGATGAAAATCAAACAGACTGGATGGAAATGCGTACATTTCTTGAATAGATTTCATCATAAAACTAAATACAGCAACGCGATGTCGTAGAACTAAAGATCCAGGTAGACCGCATATGAACAGAGCCTGTACAGCTCTTTAATGCTTCCCAGACGCTTCCGCGCCAATTCAACTTCCAGACAAACCAGTGAATGATACAACATAAGTAATCGAAGCACGCAATGTATCGAAACCGCCACGGAAAATAGCGCATGCATTACAATTCTCCCAGAACATGATAACCGAATTTAGAAAGTGACGATATGAAGCTATGTATTCACTGCCTGCGCACTCCACCACTACCCCGGGTACCCCAGCATTTATGCACTCAAAATAACGACGGAGCCCAAACATGCCTTGACAACTCCCCTTCAACGCAAACCCATGTCCTGGTGTATCCTATTACAAAATATGAACCCAGTCCCCATGATACACACACACCCAAAAGCACTCATCCCAAAAAAAACGCCAAATAATCCCATCCATGAAAAGGCCCAATCCCGATTCAAACCAAGAATGCAACTCCCCACCCTCAGCATATTTAGTATCAATACAGCCTCACACCTCCTCAATCCCCAGCACTCCCTCTCCTCTCCCCTCCCACCGGCGGATACGGACTAACATGCTGCTGTACTCCCCCCTGCGGCGGCGCCGGCGCCAGTACCGGCGGCCCCGGTTTCGGTTTCGGCGGCGCGCGCGGCCCATACGGACTCGGATACGTGAGTTGCGGTTGCATAATAATCGGCGCCGGAGCCAGGATCGGCATCGAGGAGCGCGGGGTCGGAGGTGCGGCGGAGAGGGATGGGAGGGCGGTTAGGGGGGAGTGGTGGATGTGTGGGGGAGGAGGGAGGGAGTGAGGGGGTGGTATGGAGAGGGCGTGTGGGGCGAGGGGGTGAGAGGGGGGCGGTTGGTGCGGGGGCATGGTGTAGGGTGGTGGGTAGGGGGTTTGGGGGGACATTGTGTGGGGTGGTGGAGGGCCGCGGGCTGGGTCGTAGTAGATTGTCATCGGGGGCTCGTGGTGCGGGACTGATTGTGGAGAGTTGGGGGGCATGGCGGCTGCGATGCTGCGGCGAGGTTTGTAGGACGCTGCCTCCTCTGGTGTGCTGGTATGAAATGGGGGGGCTACTTTGCTGCGGCGGCTGGGCGGTTTTGGCGTCGGCGTCGCTGGCTTGCCAGTCGAACCGCCACTCTTTTCTTCCAATTCCTTTTGGCGGGCTTTTCGCTCGGCCCACCATATTGTCATCGACTGACTACGTTTCTCGCTCTTAACGCGCGGCTTTCCCTGCCTTCTTGAGCCCGAGCCTGACAATGGCGCGCCTACTTCTTCTGATTGTGGGGTTCCATAGTGACTTAATGGAGTCGTCATGTAGCGGTCAGGGGTCGGCGGTCTCAGTCCCGTGTGAGGCTCTTGAGCGCCCGTAGGCTGAGGAGTTGCCTGGAAGACTGACGCCACGGCCCCCGGCACTGGAGGCGTCTGGAATCCAGGTGTACCCTGAGTGTCAATGGTAAATTGACCCTGGCCCTCGCTCAAAGACTGTAGCGCCGGTGGCGGAGCATTCGGGCTTTCCGCCGCAAGGGTGCCGTCGCTCATCCTCTTTCTCGGTCCCTTCTTGATTCCATAGTCGCTGCGCCTGCCGGTATTCTTACTACCCATGGGCCGCCCACGCTTCTTGTTGGGATCAAAGGTGCCATCGTCTCCGTCATACGAGTTTGCGACCGAGGAGCCTTCATCGCCCGAGCTGGTAACTGCAGATTCTTCCCTCATTTCTTGTATACGTGCATGCATCAGCGAGGTGGCGAGCTTCGGCCGCTTGGATCGACCGTCTGGTTCAGGCGTCGCCGAGTCTTCTTGTATCGGCGGTGGTGGTGCTGGTTTCGTATATTTACTCACGCCCTTCTTACGGGCGCCACCCCATCCATTGTGCTTCCTCTTAGGCGGCGTCTCGGTGCCGGTGGCGTTTTCGCCAATGTCAAAACGGCGAGTCGCTTTCCTTTGTCGTCGTCCGACGCCTCGTCCTTCCTCTTCCTCTTCATCGTCGTCCTCGCTGGGTGCTGCTGACTCGAGGTTATCTCTAGCTCGACGCTGGCGAAGCTCTCTACCGTTCACCTTCTCGCGGCCGACGCGTTGCGCAAACGGGTCTTGGGTTCCTGGGGCTTTCTTTGGGTCGTAAACATAGCTGTAGAGGTCTGCCTCTTTGAGATCTTCCCAAATCAGATCCGGAACAGGAATGCGACCGCCATTAGCGGGCTTTTTAGGCGGATGCGCGTGTGGTGCAGTCTGCAAATGTTAGCAAAGCTCAATTAAGGATCAAATCATGACTTGCCCGAGAATCAAGCATGAGAAACTCGTCTTGCCAGGCTAGCAATATCCTCTGGGTATTCTCGGCGAGCCGGTAGAGGTTCTCGGTGCTGCGTTCAGAAGGCTTGAACCGCGTCAGGGCTGCGACAATTGTCTGCGGGTCGACCATGGGCTTGAAGCGAGTCTTGAGAAGGTAGTCGGCCCTGTCGTCGCATTCGGATTCTCGCGGGCGAGGCAAACCCCCGATCCAGGGTCCTGGGAGATCAGAGTCGGACAAGACATCGTCGGCTTGGTTTGAGAGATGCGGCGCTGCCGACTGCGCGGGCGTAGAAGCACCGTCGACAGGCGTCGCTATTGACGAGTCCATGGGCAAATTAATGGCGGGTACTGTTGGCTTAGGATCAAGTGAAGGCTTTGAGAAAATCTCCTCGAGTTGTTGTCGCAGCTCTGGCGGCGGCGAGCCGAGCGGCGTGTGAGAATCCTTTTCTTCTTGCTTAATCTCACCTGGCGCGTCGTCGCGCTCGCTGTGCGCTTCGTCCTCGTCAGAAGTCTCGTTCATGGAGACTTCCGCATTGGGATGCTCTGGGGTCTTGGCATCTTCGCTATCCGACTCCTGATTGGTCGAGTCCTCGTCGTCCTCTTCAGGCAATGTAGATGCACCATAGCGACTGACACGCATTCTCTTGGGCGACGAGTCTCGAAGCAGGCCTCCTCTGCCGCGGCCGCGACCTCGTCCCCGGCCTCTGCCTCCACGCCCGCCGCGACTCCCGCGCCCACCACGGCCGCGACCCCTGGGCGCTGTGCGCACGGGAATAGGGACGTCGCTGTCCTCTGAAGCATCCGACTCGCTCTCAGACTCGGACGGCGCCGCCTCGAGCCAGCGGCCGCGGGGAGGGGGCTTGAATCTGTTGGGAGAATCTGCGTCGACCTTTGGTCGCTCTTCGAGTTCCTCCTGCCACTCGCGTGATAAGCCGTAGACCATCAGCAGCGGGTCCTCCCATTCGGCGTAGACATCGTGGCCGGCGTCGTGGCCGGCGACGTGAATCATGGACTGGCTTGAAATGTTGGAAGCAGCGCGGGTCGCCTTGCGCGTCGGTAGCAGCGAGCCATTTGCATGGTCTGAAGTCGCTTTTGGTGATACGACGTCAGCCTTTTCTCCTTTGGAGTCCCGTGCGGAACGTGTTCGCATGGGCACCTCATCTTGCTTGGAGCGGAGGGAGCCGCGCCCCGTGGAATACCGGCGGCCGGGCATTGAGAGGTGAATGATGGATGAAAACGACAAGCACAGTCTGTGCAGGGCGCAATGCGAACAACGGGCCGCAGTGGGAGAGGTGCATATACAGTCCCGGTGATCTGTCGCGGAGGCGTACTGGCGGTAGCGTGGTCCGCACCCTCGACAGCCCGGCGGTCCAATCGATCACAGAAACTAAAAGAGAATTCCTGCCGGGGCCGGGGGACCATGGGCGCACGAGGCGGCTCTCGGATCAAACAGAAACAGCAAAGAAAAGAGATGGATACGTTGGGGCGGCGCTGGAGCAGATGTGTGGTGATCTTTGTCTGGGGGCGCTGGACACTGCAAAACGGAGCCAAGGCGGCTTGGCGGGTGACGTGATTGGCCCAAATTCACGGCGCTAGTGACGGGCATCGCTGGTGCAAGACAACAGGCGGTGCATTCATGTGCATATGCCTGGATAGCTGCTCCATAGCTGCTCCATAGCTGCTCCATAGCTGCCTCCTGCACCACTCCCTCCGCACCACTCCCTCCCGCACCACTCCCTCCTGCACCACTCCCTCCCTCGCCCACCATGCCCCCCAAGACGGTCGAGGAGCAGCTGGCCGAGCTCGAGATGGAGGCCGACGCCCCGGCACCCCCGCCTAAGAGCTCCAAGGCACCCAAGGCCGCGCGACACAGCTCCGAGCAGGAGATGGACGCTCTCAAGGAGCTCGAGGAGCTGGAGGCGCTCGAAAAGTTTCAGCGAAAAGACGTGCCCCGCCCATCGAGCCGTCCCAACACTCCCAAGCTGTCCTCGTCGTCGACGGCCTCGAGCAACAACCGTCGGCCCGGCGTCGTCACCCCCTCCTCGACTGGGTCTGCTAGGACGAGCGAGGACAAAGCACAGGCTCAGAGGAAGTCGGGCGAGAGCGCCAGATCGTTTCACCAGAGCTTCGCGCCCACCGCAGAAGAGCCACCCAAGCCTGCACCCGAGGCCGAGTCGGGTGGATGGTGGGGAGGCTCGTGGGGTGGCATCCTCTCGTCTGCCACTGCCACTGCCACTGCAACCGCCAATGCGGCCCGCGAGCGAGCCGAGCAGGCCTACAAGGAGATTCAGAAGAATGAAGAGGCCCAGCGGTGGGCTCAGCAGGTGCGCGGGAACGTAGGAGCGCTGCGAGGCATTGGTAGGCTTCCATGCCACACATCTTCACCACTCGGCTGACTCTACTCCAGGCGGCGAACTCGGAAAACGCGCCCTCCCAACCTTTACCAACATCCTCCACACCCTCGCGCCCCCCATCTCGCAGCACGAGCGCCTCCAGATCCACATTACGCACGATCTGATCGGCTACCCCTCGCTCGACCCCATCATCTACCAGACCTTTTCCACCGTCATGGCCCAAGTCGAAGGCGGCGACCTGATGGTCATCCAGCGGGGCTCCGAGTCTACACAGCGCCGCGGTTCCCTCGACGGCTACCGTGGCGGCGGCAGCGGCTGGAATGACGGGCCCTGGTGGCGCCACAACGACAAGCGCGACCTCAGCGTCGTCAAAGGCCTGGTCGAGGGCACGAAGCTCGCGCGCGTGAGCGCAGAGTCGTACGCAACCGACTTTTTCGCTGTGAGAGGCGGCGTCGAAGAGGCGGCGAAGCAGGCGACCGAGACGCTGAGCGAGACCAACCCGGTGCGGAGCAGCGACATTTTCCTGGCTCTGCAGGCCGTGAGCTATCCTGCGCTGGAAGGCTTGTTCGCGACGTCGACGGCACAGGACGCGGAGAGCACGGGCGGCATGGCTGAGCCCACCGACGTCGACACGCTAGTCTCCTTTGCCGTCTACCTGCACGACCCCATCCACAGCATCTCGTTCAAGGCCGTCTCGCAAGCGTTCCCAGCCAAGTGGATCGAGTGGCTCGACGCCGCGGCGCCCACCGAAGGCGACGAGGAACAGCAGCTCCCGCCTGAGATTCGGGAGATTATCGAGAGCGGGGGCGTAGATCCGCGCGAATGGGCTGCCGAGTGGGTCGAGGAGGCCATTAGTCTGAGCGTCGGCATCGTGGCGCAGAGGTATGTTGCGAGGAGAATGGGTGTGGGAGAGGGGGGCATCGGGCGTGGAAAGGCGCGCGATGCGAACGTCGAGGCTGGGGCTGCTGAGGCGGCGCGCGCGGGACTCATCTGAGTCTGATGTTAGTATCCTGGAACTTTTGCCGTCGGTGGATGAAGCGGTTCATTTGAAAGGCGTTTTGGAGGTGTATAGGTTCATCATTGATTCACATCGGCGCAGGGAGTTTCTACGGCGGTCATGCCGCCGCATACTCTGGAAGGTGGAGCGAGCTTATAATGCATCCACGCCCTCTTCGGGCTTCAGATCCTCGCCCCGACTTCTCCTTGCATTTGCACGCGCCTCTGCTGTCCTCTCGCTCTATCACGCAGCCCTCGTCGTGAATATATCCTACCACCTCTACCCCCATCTCATACTCCCCCAGTTACATAACCATAGTATATTCCCATTCCCTCAACCAACTGCCTCACCCCTTCGCCTTCCCCTCCCCGTCCTTCTTCCTATCCTTCTTCCCTCCCCTCAACATCTCCAAGTGTCCAGCTTTCTCAGCCAACAGCTTCTCTGTCTGACCCGTCAACCCGGCTGTATGCTTCTTTTTCAGCTTGTTCGCGGCGATGAGTGAGGGTTTTTTCGGCTTGATGACGCGGGAGCCGCGTTTGGGGGTTTGGGATGTAGATCTAGATGGAGATGTTAGCGGGGAGGTAAAGGGAGGGGGAAAGGGGGGAGTACTTCTTGGTAGGTGCGGCTTTGGACTTTTTTACTGCGCCTTGGGGCATTGTTGCGGTGGAGGAGGTTTGGTGGGTGAGGTGCGGTGAAGCGAGGACGGGAGAGGAGGGTTGGTCGACTGTGTGAAGAAGACGAGGCTAGACCAGCGAGCGCGCACCGTACGCAAAGTCAGCCGACGAGACGGTCAATTCCAATGCGCGAGGTTGTTCCTCGGCGGCCCACATCTCCCACGATGTTTTTTCCCGCGCGTCTTGGCGCGTACCCCGCCGAAGCGCTAGTCTAGGTTGGGATGGATTCACGTGGGGTCATCCGTTGAGGATAACCGCTGGCTTCATCTCAGTTCAGTTTGGCTACGCATTCGACGTATGAAGCCACTCCCTCAATACAGAGGGTAAACGCACATGAGGACATATTTCGAACAAGTACTCATCATCATGGATACCACGGATTCCCTCCATCAATGTATCGATGATATGCAGGGTATACTCCCTCTCTCGGGTTGGCCAGATCTTTTCAGAAACTACGAGGCAATCTAACAAGACTCAGGTTGAGGACGATGTATTCGCCCCGGATAGACTTATTAGGAAACTTGCATACTACTACACACGCCCGCTGATCGATACCTCGCCTCGGTGTGTTGCGACCTGATTACGCCCCCTCTACTCATATTCGGACTGTCCAAAGCTGTTATATCTCAAAGCATTCCAACCCGACCTGTGCAGGATTATTCATCTCTAACAAAATATTGAAATTGTTGTCATCACAGCAATCCTCCACTCTCTTTCTGACTTCATCTTCCGTCTCACCTGGCTTGCTCTTAACACGCATGCGATGAATGACAAGCAAAGCGGCTAGCACCGCGACGCTTTCCACCTGCGACACTTTCTTACCCAAGCAGCTCTGTGGGCCCTCGGCCCATGGAAAAAACGTTCCTTTTCGTGGAACCATCAATGCTTCTCCAAAGACTCCAGAGGACCCCTCCTCGCACGCTATCCAACGTTTCGGCTTCCAATTAAAGGGGTTATCCCAGTACCTGGGGTCTGTTTGGACTCCTAGTAACATGGGAAACACGTCGGTACCTGGCGGGATTGCGATTGTCCGTTCGCCTATTTGAACGCTCTGCACACCACGGGCCGTCGTCTTGGGCAAGCCTGTAACGGGCGCATACAGCCGCAGTGTTTCTAGAAACACGGCGTAGCAGCGTCTGAGCTCGGAGAACAACTCATACTCCCATTCTTGCACTGGCCGACCTTTTGTGACGGCCATGATTTCTTCACGAAGCCAGTCTTGTATCTCTGGTTCTCCAGCTACGCGCATAATCATGAATGCCAACACATTTGCAGTTGTGTCGAGCCCAGCAAAGTTGATCATGAAGATGTTTCCCAGCGTCTCCTTGAGCGAGAGAACTCCTCGCTTGGATGTGTGATCGATGGCACGAACGAGAGACGTTACCAGGCCACCAGATCCCGGGCTACCGTCTTTTATGGCAGCCTTCTCTTTTGTTACAACCTTGGTCATAATCTGCTTCAAGTTCAAAGCTGCAAGCCCGATTCTTGAGAGCCTTTGAGGCACCAACGGCCCAATAAGATATCGATAGGGGATCACCATGAGATGTATAATGTAGTGATGCACAACGAGCAGTGCGTCACGGAAGCTTTCCGCGGTCGACAGATTGGTCAATTTAAGGTTTGCCGAGCCTACAAAGTCGTATGTCTCCCGGAAAACGGTCGATGCGAGCACATTCAGTGTGACCGTCCGAGTATCTCGCTGCAAATCCGGTATGCCAGCTGCAGATTGACTGGTCCAGTAGTTCAACATTGCACTTGAGCCAGAAATAAGTAAATGTAGATTTTGTGTCATCATACCGGCTTACCGAGTTTGCTGCAGTGTCTCTTGCCACACAAACTTCATGATGGACTCATTGAACGGTGCTGCTACAGCCTTTCGATGACGGGGCCACTGCTCAATCGGGGCGTTGAACAGAGACGGGCCATAGATAGAGAGTACTTCTAAAAGTAGTTAGACCATCGATTACGCTGGCTATGTGATTATACTTGCCGTATTTGTGCACTGGGCGTACAAAGTCCTTCCACCGAGAGAAGATGTCCTCTATCGCATCTGGATCCGCAACGTAGATATGGACCCCTCCGGGACATGCAAGGGCCCATACAGGTCCGAATCGTTGAATGGGATTGCTCTTCTCGAGGTAGTTCCAGTTACGATGGGAGAAGCGAACGATATCGGGATATGCACTCCATGGTATTGGAACAACTGCAAAGAGCTTCCATACAAATGGCTGCACAACTACCCAGAGGTGTCCGTTGACATCAAAGGGTGTGCGCACAACAGGAAGACCAAGAGCACGCGCTCTACGCACGTTGAACTCGAGACAAAGCCATGTCCAACAACCATATATCGTCAAGAGGCCCGTGACGAGCGAAAAAATCATGTTGACGAACAAGACAGACCAAAACTCGAATTCTCAACGCAATGAGTTTGAGATTATGCTCCGTCAAGGTCTGAACCGTAAGAGCGGTGCCAAGTTGGCATTACTCCTGGAGGGTCGGACCATGTCCTCCGATCCCCGATTCATATCGTACATTGGCCCTATCCTGGAGAGCTAGAGATTACTCAACACTGGGGACACAAACACGCAAGCTGTGCCACTCGCATACCGATGAAAACAGACAAGGCTGAGGCGTCACTCGTCAGAAACTAGGCAAAGCATTTCTCGGACTCCGTAGAAAGATAAGGATACAGCGCCGAGGCTCCGCAGCAATAATCGCCTTGTACTACTCGATGATGTTATGCTACAGGTTGATGCGAGCAGCTTAAAGCAAAGGACTGTAGGTCAATGCTGACTAGGGTTTCACTACGGCAAGGTTCGGGTTTGACTTGAACTCGGCCGACACTAGCATGCTGCGACAGGATAAGAAGGCAGGATGTATATTGACCGATAATGTTACACTTAAATGGGTTCAAGATGACGTGTAATATATTCGGTAAGACAAAAGCATTCACCGGTCATTCTAATGTGGTATGATCAACGAAACTTGGGGAAAAGTAAGCTCTATTCCGGACGAGTTATATGAACAGGGCACATGAGAGTGTTGAAAATCCTGGTGGATATGTACCGGTACCGAGTGTTTGGAATCCCAATAATGCAAGGCTTCGGCACTTTGCCCACCCAAACTCAAAACGGAAACATTTTCGTTGCCGCCTGTCGGTAACCAATCCTTGGAGAAATCACCACACCTTGCTTTCCGCTTTTGCTTGAAGCCGCTAGAAGATGATAATGGTCATGACAAGAGGGTCTAGCTTATCCGCTAGCCTGTCCGTGATATAACGGATCGAGCTTTGCGTACTTGGGAACCGACTCAAAGTTGACATGCCCGAGATTGACAAGGAAACATTACGTGGTGTTCTTCCTGGTTGCAAGACGCACCTTGTAGTCGTGGCTTTTTTCAATTGAAATGATGCCCAAAACCAGTTCGCCTCTGCAGCCGTTTCATTCCTACGTATCTACAATCCCTTCAACTTCATCATTGTCTCTCACGCGACTCATCTTCGGTTCGGATCGTAGGTCTGGAGCCTTGAATGCCCTTGATTTGCGCATGATAACTGACATCAGCCGACTCCACATCACTGAAGCTACCCACTCCAGTAACCTCCTGCGTCGAGTCATCGTTACGTGAGCGATCAAAGTTGCGAAAGAGCGATCGCAGCCCTGTAAGGGCCCCACCTGGGACAGAAGGCAGCGCCGGCGTGCTTTCGTCGTGGTTTGAAGACCCGGAGTCTTCGTTGGAGCGGCGGGAACGACGAGATCGACGTTCACTAAGCCAGGAGCTCAGCGAGTGGCCCAGCTTTGTGATGCGATTCAGTATCGGGACGGAAACCACAGGGAGGCAAAGACATATTAGTCCCACATTTAGCTCGACAATGCTGGTCCACATTATTAGCGTTCTTTTGCGTACTGATACCATGGAGAGCTTCATAGATGGAGATCATCAATCTCACTCAAGCCTCGGGCATAATACACAATTACTTACCTAGTAGCATAAATGGGAATTATGGTCCACGAAAAGTCTTTCGGATCTGTGAATCGTTTCACTCTCCGAAGAGCGAGGTTGGTGGAACCCGCAGCACACGCACTGTAATCAGGTGAGATGATCATCGCCAGGTGTAAGAATCTGTACTTGCAGTAAACCCGTCAGGAATATAAGCGCAACACCAATCTGCCGATTGCGACTCAGGCCCAGTTTTGGAATCATATGCAGAGGTATCATCAAAATGTAAAAGTCGGTAAAGACGTTGAACCAAGCTCCGGCAGTGATGAAGTCGGGTACAATGGCGTTGCAGCGCGCCAGGAGCTTCGGATCCACCCATCCTCCAGCCTCATCCGACCTGGGGACACAGGCGACAAGATCTGTGATGACAAAGGCAATGCAGTAGCTTATCACGGCGAACATGCCGACCCAGACCATGGTTCTGACGTGCGAGATGATGTTGAACAGCCGGAGGTAGAGGGCCAAGAGCCCTACCTTGACGAGGGTGTTGGTGATGCGAATGAGGATCGAGTCGGCGAGTGAGCCCTAGCAATGGTTGAAATATTAGCATTGGTGAGACGAGGTCAAGACTGGAGTTGCACCTTTGTATAGGCCATGAGCTTTGGGATTGATACATCCCAGAGATGGATACCCAAGATGCCGCCTCCAGGCTCGTGGAGAACTCGGCACTAGTCAGCTAACCAGGCTTAAAGCGAAGACGGACATGTTGTTGTATCACTTACGATGCAGTATGAGACCCGAGTAGGCGATGGCGAATATCTAGAATGGTGGTCGCTTCAGTTCCATCCATCTATCGTTGGTGAAGCAATGGCAGAAATACCGTTGCTATTATTGTAATCCCTGATTTTCATGAGCGAAATGTAATGAATAAAATAGCTGGCAAATTATGGACGCACAATCATCCGCACCAAATGAGCGATTGATCCTGAAACGGGTGCAAATTCTCGTCGAGGTGAACAAGACCACCAGAGCGAGGCAGATGGCGATGACGATTACCAGTTGGTACGCTCTCGACTCGGGGTTGTCAAAGTTGGATTCACGGCCTGGCGGTGGTCGTGCAGCGGGGGTATGATCGAGGTCGTCAGCCATGGCGTACTCGGAGTATCGGTGAAAATGGACAGGCAGAGGATACCAAGCGTTGCCTAGCTATTTAAGTTTCTCGGCCGCGATGAGGCGTAGGCGCATGCGCGGCAATGCGCAAATCGTAGCCAGAAGCGTTTGCGTATTACATGCTGTGTGACCCGAAATGGGTTTTCAAAGGGGACTGCGAATCGCATCGTGATCTATGCACCTCATGTAGGACGAAGGCGGAGCTTTTGGAAAGGCCTTTTCATTGGATTCGTTGCTTGGTCTTATCTACTAATGTGTCATCATGCCCTAATTATCTGCTGCCCGGCTCTGTTGCCTCGCGCAAAACACATGGCAGTTTCCTAATCCGATTTTTCACTATTGTCCCTCATGCATTATTCATGGAAGCACAAGTCACCCTTGAGCTTACTCGGACTCTGGTATCTTGAAGCCACCCGGGACCCAGTCAGTGAAGACAGCTGCTGGATCATACTTGGATCGAATCTTTCTTAGCTTGTTCACGTTGTTCCTTCCGTAACTGTTGATTGATCCTTGCCATTGGGCCGCGTAATTAATGTATTGGTATCGATCCAGGGCGCCCAGTCGTCGCGTTGCCTCTGTAACCTTCTTTACAAGGGCCTTTATCGAGCTTTCAACCACACCGTCGTCATCGCTGCTCGACCATGTAGCGCTTATCATCATTATTACCAACGCCTTTGCGTTCCTTCCGGTGAGTCCAAGAGCGTTGGTTTTGGCATGACGAGCGTACATGGCGGGAGGGAGTGGATCTAAAGAGAGACTCCAAACAATACCAGGGACATCTTGAACGAATGAAACGCTATTATTCCAAGCATCGACAGTCGCTTTGAGCGCCTCGACCGTTGGTTCGATCGTAAGTGTGGCTGACGCTTCGCTAATAAACGATAAGTCGTTGTTCAAGGATGTGACTGGCCATAAAGCTTACCGAAGACCGTTTGGCTGCAGCTTCGCAGTCTCGCTCAGCAGATCCGTCATATTGGTAATGCGCAGAGTGCTGCCGAAATACGGAATGTCCATAAACTTCCGAAAGATTGGTGGATTGCTGACTGCCTTGGTGTATTCTAGGCTGTTCACAATATTAAAACCTCCAGCGGCCGAGTAGCTAAACGTGCTTATCAGCGAGGCAAACTCATCGTAGGTTGTGGCATTATTGAAGTAGAAAAAGGCCGCAATCTGCGCGTCGGCCGTAGATGATTCATGGAAAATGTAGCCACCCCAGAGATCTCGCTGCTCAAAAGCTTGCATAGTGACGTGAGTCACGATGCCAAAGTTGTTTGAGCCCCCACGCAAGGCCCATAGGAGATCCGAGTTGGTGTCACTGTTTGCATTGACAATGGAGCCGTTGTACAAGGCGACTTCAAAATCAGTGACCGCATCGCTTGTCCATCCGTAACGGGGTCCGAAGAAAGATATGCCGCCGCCAATCGCAACGCCCCCAACCCCAATACCAGCAGACCTGGGGCCGGCGACGCTGCGATTCACATGATGGAGTCGAGAGTAGACATCGTCCCATACGGCTCCGGCGCCAACAGTCACCAGGGACTGATCCTGGCTTATCTGGATGCTATTCAAGGCTCTGAGGTCGATCGTTAACCCATCTGGAATATTGGATGCACCTATAAGGCTGGCATGACCGCCGGATCGGATAGCAAACTTGCAGTCCGAAGGACAAGTGTTGTTGCTACTAATGCGAGATGAGATGGTGTGCATGATCAAAGAGATATCCTCTGCTGTCTTTGGGGATACTATGCATTGCGGTTGGATGCTGCTTTGCTGCGCAGAAAAGTACGATGCCAGTGACGTGACGTACGTCTCGTTTCCAGGGAACCACACTTGCCCTGGCAACGAAATTGACAGTGCGAGGCACTTGAGAACTTTGTCAGTAAACTTGACATCACTCTTGATGTGGGCAGGTGCTCACGCAAAACCTCTCGACACCCTCGATTGCAACCATTGTAGACTCTGAGAGCTCCTTGGATCAGTTTCACTATTTGCCAGCTTATCGTGACCGGCACGAGCCATTCCATTTATCTTTTTGTTGTTCCGCTCGGGGTTCTACATCTTTTAGATGGGGCCGCATTTGAATCGAAAGGGTGCGTAGAGGCGTGCAACTATTCGAGGCTGCATATGTATGTAAGATATCAGCCTCGCCCGTTTCTCCCGCGCAGGGGCGGAATCACTCTTGGGAACCTGACCCCAAACCTGGGTCTGTAGGCGTCTTGAAATTGCAGCTATCATTGTGACTCGGGCGACACGATGATGCATTCCAGTGCCCCATGGAGACAGCATGGTGATACGGGCCGGATCAAACTACGGATTTGGCATTCCTCGCACTGCTTGCAATCCTGGCGAGGCCTAACCCAATAAGTAAAGCAGCATCTGGTGCCTTGTGCCTTTTTCGCCGGGTGGCTGAATTACGAAAGAAATGATATACCATGTCGTACTTGGACCGTAATATTCATGTGAATCGGCAGGCAAACGTATAAATCGGTCTTGTTCGTACAAAGTACAAGATTAAAAAGAAAAAGGCAGTGATCCGCCAATTTATTCCGAGTGGTAAACCCAAACATGTCACTCAAGACAGTTTTTTTCGATCCAGTGATTCTTTGTGCCGAGCTCTTAGAGCGGTATATACGCTCAGACTTGACAGAATTAGTCTTTTTGATATTGCTCGCACTTTTAATATGGCGAATCTGGAAATTTACCTTGCATCCAATCTTGAGTCCTGATCAGCCAAAAGAGTACCCTTACTGGATTCCGTGTAAGTAAACCGAGCAAAATCTCAGACCCAGGAGGCTGATGGAACCTAGTTTTTGGTCAGTGATGCAGCATACATGCCTCGAAGCACATGGTCTTACTTTTGATTAGGGCATGCAAAAGCATTTTTCCAAGATTCCAACGGTCTTATCACCGAAGCGAGGTATGGTCAAAACACAAAACTCTGTAGCCAGTACTCACTCGGGCAAATAGGAGATATCTGGGTCATGACGGAAATCAGCCCTTTGCTCTTACGGTCCTGGGAACAACCTTTTACATCGCAACCCAAGCAAAGCACTCTGCACAAGTATACAAGAACACAGAGACCTTGTCCTTTGAATCATTTGTCCAAACTCTCATGAAGGCAAATGGTAATGATGATGACGTTATTAACGCCATGTACTCCGCCCTACCTGTCGACAAGCGTGGTTTTCCAAACCCCCAAGGAGAGTCTCTGGGGGTCTTGGCACAAAAGATGCATATACACCAACTTTATCCGAGTGAAAATCTCGTCGCACTCCAGCATCAAGTCAAAACCTGGATCGACTCGTATCTGGATATTGACTTTTTGAAAGCTGAATGCTCGCATGGTTACTCGAAAAATTCCCACATAGAGCTTCCATTGTATCAGTGGTGCTCGAATGCGTTTGTTCGAATGGGTCAACATGTATACTTTGGGGAAACACTGGACAATATCGACCCCGGCCTCCCAAGTGCCTTTTTAGAATTCGATGAACGCATCTGGAAGATGCTTTACCAATATCCCGGCTTTCTATCCCGAGACATGTCAGTCCCCCGGACGCGGGTCATCACGTCCCTCCGGCAGTATTTTCAGGTTCCTCGAAAGGAAAGAGTTGGAAAGGTTGCGTGGTTGATAGACGCAATGGAAGACGAAATGAGAGCACTTGGAATCGACGATGAGAACTTGGCAATACTCATGTTTCACCTTTACTTTGCGTAGGTCTCATGCCAACAAAGTGCATGAGAAAGGCTGACAGCAATTCAGGATCAACACCAACACTAGGAAAACTGTTTTCTGGATGCTAGCATACCTTCTTCACAACCCTCAACTTCTGGATGCATATCGCCAAGAGACTGAAGCGGCATTCAGTGGAGGCCACCTAGTCGATCCACTGTTACTACAGAATGTGGAAAAATGCCCACAAGTAGATGCAATATGGAACGAGACTCTTCGGCTCTCTGGCTGGTCTGCTTCAGTCAGACTGATTACAGAGGACACCATTATTGGCGGCAAGTTGATGCGCAAAGGCAATCGGGTCCTTGTACCGCACAGGCTGCTGCACTTTGACGGAAATACCTTTGGCGAGGACGCGCATGATTTTCGCCCGGAGCGCTGGAAGAAGCCCCTGACACGAAACGCATCCTGGCGGCCGTTTGGAGGCGGTAAGACAACCTGCAGTGGTCGCTTTCTAGCAAGGTTCTCGGTCACGACGTTTGTGGCGACTCTGCTGCGCCGCTTCGATGTTGAAATGAAGGGTAATCCGCCTTTTCCGGAAGCGGATGAAGGCCGGCCTGTATTGGGCATCATGTCTATCAAAAAAGGCAGCGACTTTAAGGTTGAACTCCAACCTAGGGTTGAGTTTTCAGGCAAATGAGGGACGCGTAGGCATTATGTCTATCAAAGAAGGCAGCGGCTTTAAGGTTGAAGTCGGACCTCGGGCGATCTCGGGGATTAGGTGTAACATGTGACTTTGATGGTAACACGGGTGGTGGCACCAAAAATCCGAAATACTGGAACCCACGTCATAGCAGGCAAACGGCGGCACAGTCGTGGCTGCCTGTTTCCTCTGGGAAAGAATGAACCGCGCCCCATTATAAACTCCAACCTGACCTGTGCCCAACAATTCAACAGCCGTTTCCTGGTTGTCCAGAACGGGTTGCACTCGAGCGTCCAGTGACGAAAACTTGGATTGTCACAAAGGCCCGGGATCTCGACTTCACATACAACATGGCCTCCGCCCGAGGCACTATTTTCATCACCGGCGCAAATGGTGGCCTAGGAAGCGCCTTGGTCAGCCACATAACCTCTTCTCCTGAGCTAAGCTCCTACCATGGCATATACACCGTCCGAGACGCAGACAATGCTCCCGTCGTTGGATCCGCTCTCACAAACAATTCCTTTTCACATACATCGGACGTTGTTTCGCTTGACCTCACAAACCTCGACAGTGTTCGCCAAACTGCCCATGCAACCAACACGCGCGTTTCGAACCAGGAGATTCCTCCGATACGGGCGCTTATCCTCAATGCAGGGTTTCAAGACTGGGGACATCAGACTTGGACGGCTGACGGCTATGACACCACATTTAGTGCGAATTATCTAGGTCAGTGGTTGCTCTCGCTGCTCTTGCTGAAGAGCATGGACAAAGACAAGGGGAGGATTATTATATTGGGAAGCCAGTCTCATGAGTAAGTTGTAGCATCATCTTTCCACGCAACAGTGACTGATGAAGGCTTCCCACTAGTCCGTACGACCCAAGGAACACAGCGACGGGAGCTTTCAACGATAAAAAGTACAAGCTCTTCATCGATGACGAGACCAGCCTTGGAAAAATCGCGAGCGGAACGTGGAGCTCAGCCAAGGAAGACCCTTCATGGCGCAGTGGATTCCGTCGCTATGGCGCCGCAAAACTCTTTTTGGTCATGATGGTCCATGAACTCCAACAGCGCATGACGCATGAGCCTGTTTTGAAAAACATCTCGGTCCTAGGAGTCGATCCCGGAACAATGAGTACCGGTATGCAGCGTCAAGCGTCCTGGTTCATCCGCGTCTTTATATTCCGGCTCCTCTATCCCCTTCTGGCCTGGATCAGGCCGCCCGGACCAGCGCGATCTACTGGGCAATCGGCATCTGATGTTTTGCAAGCGGCGTTTGATTCGAATGAGACGCTGGGAGAGTTTCCAAGGGATGTGTATCTGGATGGTACAAGGCTGTTTGAGCCAAGCGCCGAGTCAAAGGATGTGAAGAAGAGAGCATTGGTATGGAAACAAACCGTAGAGATGGCGGGTCTCAAACCAAACGATACAATTCTTAAAAGTTATCTATAAATCAAATTATGAGGTCGTACCTCGGCGCCTCACATGTCTCTCGGAGTTTTTCCGCATGTCTTGGCGCAGCGCTGACCCCGCCGAAGCGCTAGTCTGAGTCGGGATGGGTTCACGTGGGGTCAACCGTTGATTTAACCGCTAGATCGGACGGTGCGGCGTCGACACCATCCCGCCAACCCGTTCCCAAGCCTCGGTGTGCCTGTTTGCGGGCGCTGGGGGTTATATTTGATCTCGTGAGTGCGCCGAAGGACAAGTGAATGTGGGAGGGTGCCGCGCCGGAAGAATTGCGCGGGGAGCAGGAGAGTGCGATTCGACCGACACCACGCACATCCGGGACGGGGGCGGTTTCCTGCTCAATGTCGCCAATTGGCGTAGATGGAAGGGAGAGGATACGGATGCTAGGGAATGGGCCAAGGAACTAACGAGAAGTCTTCTAGAATCGACACACTACGTCGCCCAATTTATCCACATGAAATATCCGGGATCGCCATATCGGACCGCGGGTGCCATGCACCAGGAGCATAGTTCCTGGGTCGCCGGTCTGCGGCATGCGGGCTAGGATATTAAGGGGATAGGCCAAGAGCGGGCTTGGGGAATATATACTCGAGCTCGCCCGCAATGGATTGCAACGGCGAGACGAGACGGAATTGCCATCATGGGGAGATTTCCAAGACTCGTGCTGGGCGGCCTGGTTGTTGCTGCCTTGTTCAACGACTTTGTTGCGGCGATTGGGCAACGGTCGACAATCGATTTTGGCTCTGGGAACGGGAGCTACTTGCTCGCGACGCGTTCTTCGCAGGTCAATTTGATACTCGATGGAGCGGATTGGCCGGGCGTGCTGAGGGCGGCGAATGATTTGGCTGTCGACTTTGGGCGGGTTACCGGGCTCAATGGCTCGGTAACGGCGCATGGCAATGGGACCAAGAGCGCGGCGACCATTTTCAACGTCACTGGCATCAGCAAGGACTGGAGCGTAGGAGGTGCGGCTACTGGCAACAGCTCGTCTGGGACCATCATTGCGGGTACGATTGGTAATTCGAGCTTCATTGACGCGTTGATCAAGAGTGGGAAGCTCGACGTCAGCAAGATTGAAGGGCAGTGGGAGGCTTTTGTCAGCGCTGTTGTCAAGAATCCTGTAAACGGCACAGATACGGCGCTCGTGATTGCTGGTACGAAAACCCTTCTCAGTATGATATCCACTTGCTGATTGACCCAGGTAGCGACCGCCGCGGTACGATATATGGCCTCTACGATGTGTCTGAGCAGATTGGCGTCTCGCCATGGTACTGGTGGGCCGACGTTGCGTCAAAGTCCCACGACTCCATATACGCTCTTCAAGTCACCAAGGTCCAAAAGTCTCCCACGGTCAAGTATCGCGGCTTCTTCATCAACGACGAAGCGCCGGCACTGACGGGATGGGCAAAGGCCAGATACCCCGTGTCCAAGTGGGGAGCTCCGTGGAACGCAGACTTTTATTCACACGTCTTTGAGCTGCTGCTCCGATCGCGCGCCAACTATCTCTGGCCGGCCATGTGGAACGGCATGTTTGGCGTCGACGATTTGCGCAACCAGCCGCTCGCCGACGAGTATGGTGTCGTGATGGGCTCGTCACACACTGAGCCCATGATTCGCGCAACCAAGGAATGGTCCAACTTTGGTACGGGCAATTGGGGCTGGACTGAAAATAACGCAACGATCAAGCAATTCTTCATCGACGGCATAAATAGGGGCAAAAACTACGAGAATGTCGTCACGATTGGCATGCGCGGCTATCACGACACAGCAATGTCCCCCGATGTTCAGACGGACGTGCTGGAAGACGTAGTCAACACGCAGGAGCAGATCTTGCAGGACGCTTACGGCGATGCGTCAAAGGTGCCCCAGGTGTGGTGTCTGTACAAGGAGGTGCAGGACTACTTTGAGGCGGGCATGAAGGTGCCTGACTGGGTGACGCTCCTCTGGACAGAGGACAACTGGCAGTACCTGCGCAGACTCCCCGTTGGCGACGAGAAGAAGAGGTCAGGAGGGGCGGGTGTCTACTACGTAAGCAACGACATTGCGAGGATGGTACAAGCTAACCAACCTTTTAGCACTTTGACTACGTTGGCGACCCACGCAATGTCAAGTGGATCAACACCATTCAGCTGCAAAAGTCGCGTGACCAACTCCACATGGCCCATGCACGCGATGCCGACCGGCTTTGGATCGTCAATGTGGGTGACATAAAACCCTATGAGATTCCGCTGAGCCACTTTTTCGATCTCGCGTACGATATTGACTTGTGGGACGAGACGAGCACGCCAAAGTGGCTGCAAGCCTGGGCCGCCCGGACGTTTGACGACGAGCATGCCACGGCTATTGCGGACGTCATTGAAAAGTTTAGCTTCCTCGCCAACATGCGCAAGTTTGAGGAAGTAGAACCACGCAGCTTCAGCGTGTTGAACTATGAAGAAGCCGACAAGATACTTGCCCAATGGGAAGATCTAGCCAAGAAGGCGCAGTCGCTGTACGATGGCCTGCCAGCCTCCCAACAGGCATCGTTCTTTGAGATGATACTGCATCCTGTGCTCGCAGGCGGTAACGTCGTGGATATTCAAGTCAGCGGCGCAAAGAACCACATCTACGCCGGCCAGGGGAGAAACAGCGCCAACACGTACCTGCAGCGCGTGATTGATGGCATGAAAAAGGACCACGAACTCACAAAGACGTATCATCAGCTGTTGAACGGAAAATGGAATCACATGATGGATCAGACCCATATTGGGTACAACGGCCATTGGTAGGTTTCCTCCTGTCATGCGTGTCAATGCTAACACGGCTCAGGCAACAGCCAATGCGCCAATCGAGTCCCGATCTTCGATGGGTCATGGAAATGGAGCGATCCCTCTCGGGTGACATGGGCGTCGCCATTGAAGGCAGCAATGCCTCGGTCCCCGGCGACGACATTTGGCATGACAACGGCGGAGGCTCGCTCACCCTTTCTCCGATGACACCCTACTCGCCTCCTCGCTGGATTGAAATCTTCAGCCAAGGCATCAACACGTTCAATTGGAAGATTTCTGCGGAGCCATTCGTCAAGCTGTCAAAGTCCTCTGGCACACTTGCCCCCAAAGATGAAGACGTACGCGTATATGTGGAAATCGACTGGGCTTCCGCACCGTCAGGCACAAGGAAGCAGACTGTGCTCAATATTACCAGTTCCACCGACTACGGCACGCAATTCTCCGCTCCCAAAATCATCATCCCCCTCAACAACACCGTCCTCCCCTCGACCTTTTCATCTGGCTTCGTCGAAACCTCCGGCTACATCTCCATGGAAGCCGAGCACCATACGCGCCTCAACCCCTCCGGCAACCTCACCTACACGCTCCTCCCCGGCTACGGCCGCACCCTCTCCTCCCTAACCCTCTCCTCCCCCCTCGCCGAAGGCCTCACCTCCTCCACCGCCCCCTCCCTCGAATACGCCTTCTACACCTTCACGCCCACCACAGCCTCCAAGCCCCTCAACCTCACCCTCATCCTCGCCCCCTCGCTCAACATTAAGCCGAAAAAGCCGCTCGCGTACATTGTCCAGATCGACGACCTGCCCCAGCAGCGTCGCCAGTACGTCATTGACCAGCCGCAGCCGGATTTCCCGGTCGGGTGGGGCGTGGCGGTTGCGCAGAGCGCGTGGATGAATACGACGAGTTGGGGCGCGGTGGGGGAGGGGGCGCATACGCTGAGGATCTGGTTGGTCGAGGCGAATGTTATTTTGCAGAAGGTAGTGGTGGATCTCGGGGGCGTGGGGTATTCGCATAATGGGCCGCCGGAGAGTTGGAGGGTGGGGGGGAATCACACGATGGGGAGGTGATGAGGTGTAATTTTAATGAATGGTTTTGATTTGTGGATGTGTGCTGTTTCAAACGTGTCATTTGTAGCATGTGCACGGTTTTTTTGCAAGGCTGCGTGAAGTGCGGATGGCGTCGGCACCTCACGGCCATGAGCACGTGGTTGCCAAGGACGCTGGGTCGCTGCTCTAGGGTGAGGGGTATATAAAGGTGAAAGCCTGTAAAGGCGGTGGTGGAGGATGATCGAGTAGATTGATTGTAAGAGTTGACTTATGCTCGGATGTTGGATCCGAGCGAGGTTATATACCTCGGAAGAAGCACGTGACTACGTATACAGCACTAAGGCTTACATTTTGCATAAAGGATGTCGACTTGAAGCTATGCGCTGTCTGTACTAAAACCTTCGGAAAAACTTTTGATGCATTTGACTTGATTAAAATGCTCCTTACGCAAGAGGAATGTGCACATTCGATCTACTTGAGAGTAGGTAAGATTGAGAATATTCTCGAGAAGTTCGAACCATGCATCTTTTCCACCAAAAAGAATCCGGACTGGTTGGATATCGGTTTTGATTTAAATCGAGTTCTACTCGGTCCGATGCAGCTGTCTTCGATTTAAACATTCTTCGAACAGCTGTATGATTTTGGACTAAAAGACACATTCCCTACTTACATGCAGCTGTCTTCGACCAAAACTTTTCGGAAATTCTGTGGCATTGCTTATATGCTTCATAGCAGCAAAATTGAAAAATGCACGAAACATGATTTTGGACCAAGATAAAAATGTACAATACTTTTCTAGGCAGCAGTTTTTGATTGAAACTTTTCGAAAATGACACACTTCTTAGAATGACTCATAGCAGCGAAACTGAAGCTGTCAAAACGGAATGTCGTTGTCTAGACCGTAAGAAAAAATCTAATTAATTGGTCCATGAGAGCATCATCATTTATTCGCAAAAACATCTCAAAAATACTGGAATGACCCAGTGAGAATGCACTGGACATTTCTAAAAACGATGCAACATATGGGTGATGCTGGCTTGCTTCTAAATTAGTCCACAACATTCTGATGCACTGATTTTGTATAAAACCTTCGCATGAAGAGACGGTGTGCATCACTTGATTACGAACACTTTGGAATGCAGAGAATGCGCTGGTTCAATTAAAAATCATTCAAGAACACCATTCAATGCGTTACTCTTGCGTCCAGCACTCCAAACTGAAGACCTTTGAATCGTGGATAAAAAAAAGAATTTGACAAAGAAAGTATGAATTCGTTGTCCTGTTTGAAAAACATGAACTCAGGATTGAATGCTCCAGTCTGGTTTATCAAGTTCATAAACCGCCAGATTTTGCGTACTTCTTGCGCGCAGCACCTCAATTCCCAGATCTTTGAATCGTGGAGGAAAAATATTTGTACCGATTACGAAATGCATCTGTTGTCTTGTAAAGAAAAACATCAACACAGCTTTCAATGCACTGGTTTAATCAAATACGTAAACCACCATATTATGCGTACTCCTTACGTGCAGCACTTCAATCTCCAGTGAATCATGGACAAGAAAAGAGTTTTGCACCAGAAGTCATGCATTCGTTCTCCTGTTTCAAAACATGGACATCGGGCTAAATGCACTGTTTTATCCAAATTCATCAACAATAATGTTATGCGTATTTCTTGCGTCCAGCAATTCAAGTTCTAGATCTTTGAATCATGGACGAAAAAGCATTCTACCGATTACGAAATGCATCTGTTGTCTTGTAAAGAAAAATATGAACTCAGGCCTCAATGCACTGGTTTAATCAATTTATAAACCGCCACATCAATTAATTTTGCGTGATTCTTGCGTCCAGCACTTCAATTTCTAAATCTTTGAATCGTTGACAAAAAGATCATCCAATGTTTGTCTTTATGGATCTATTGCCTTATTAAAAAAAAATAAGAATAGTGGCTTCAATGTGTTGGCCTTGAAGGCAGTATTGGGGAGGATCGCAAATGAAGGAGAAGATTGATTGTGTAACTATAGAAGAGGACGAGCATATATAAATACACTCGTGTCGTCCAGGCACCAGTAGGCACCAGTAGGCTCCAGGAGGCTCCAGTGAGCTAGTACAGGCAACCAGACACCAGTGAAGGCAGCAGTCGTCATGGCTAACACAATGCACTGCTCTGAAATTTTCTGCTGCTACTGTCGATGCTTCTACTTCCAGAAAGGCGATTAAGCCTTGGTAGTATGCATTTAAAAACAAGAGTATGTTGAATTGGATGCTGGTATTGTTGCGCAAAAACCAATTACCTAGAACCAATTACCTAGAGCGCACATGCCCAGTGAATAAAATATTCCACGCGGGATTGATCCATGCATACTTTTGTCGAAAAGCGATTCCGAAAATATACATGGAAGTGAAACACTGCTTAAACGAGCCACCAAAAAAGTAAATGAATAATTTACTACGCTCTAGGGGTCTCCGACGTCGCTCGTGTAAGAACTACGACTATTCGACTTCATGAAGTTTCTCTGTCCTCACTCGCAGTTCTTCCAAGGCAATTAACCTTTTGAGAATGCTGCTGTATACCCCACGTCGTTAAAGGTATCTTAAAATCGCATCATGCAGTTGTTCATCTTCACTCCTGCGTTCACTATCAGACTTTGTAAACTTAAAACGTCGCTGCGAAAACATCACTCTCACCAGAGTTATGCATTACCTGGGTAGAGAAGCGTTCACAAGGAAGCGGCATGCACTTGTTCTACGAAGACGTTAAAAAATGTACCTATCGTATCCGATAATGCGCGCTGTAAAGCTCAATGCGAGGCCTGCAAATGCGCTTCGTCTACCAAAATATTAAAAATGCAAAGAAGGCCGACATGCTGCGCGTTGCAGAAGCCAATAGTTTAAGGTTTAATGCATTGCTCGAGTAGAAAAGTCCTGAATGGAGCTTTCCTACAGCTGGTGCCGTGAGTCGCAAAACTTGCAGTCGGAATCACTAACGCAATTTTCCTGCGAACGATTAAAAAGTCTACTCGGTATGGTTTATGCTGCGCGTCGCAAAACTCACAGAGGACTTGACAAATGCACTAAACAGTAGAGAAATTGCCAAAGATATTCTGAATAGTGCGATGTTTTGCGGAGATTTGATTCAAACATAGCTTTTACAGTCACTTAGCAAATAAAGGATAGCACCAAGAACGATATGTGCCAAGCTATAATCAAGTAGTCGTTTGGCCTTGCAGCGTCTTTTTTGAAAAATGTCTTCAATTCGAGTCAATGCGTACTTTAGTATCCTATTTCTAAAGAGTTTATGGTTGATTGCTCTAGACTCTGTATTATGCTGCTAGCAAGTAAAGTCTTCAAAAGGAACACATGCATTATTGACTTCAAAAATGTTGAGCTGGGGGGAAACTGATCGTGAGGAAGCAAGTGTATTGTTGCTTTCTTGCTTGAGCTCTCGCTGTGCGCGAGCTCAAGGAGGGCTATCTAAACAAGGCTAAGCCTAATCGGGACTAGCCTGCAAACGCCGTTGTGTGTGAGGTCAATCACCTCGATATCCACCCTCTGACAAAAAATATACACTCCAATCGTCGATGCGTGCTTGAGTAAGTCTAAAAATTCCACAAAGATACCCAAATGCTCTATACTTTGAATCTTTACCGCTAGCAAGTAAAACCATTCCAAACCTTATCAAATGCATACAAATTGAATTGAACTATTATAACCAGACGGTTTATGAAAGCGCGATGAATAGAATTTGCTCTAGAATTTGCTCTCTTCAATTGTACAACCACAAGTCGATGCGTATCTTAGCAAAAGTTACATCTGGGAGCGTCATGTTTAATTCTTTGTACAGTTTACATTCTCCCGTTGTCAAGTAAATCGGGCAAAGAACAAGGCTATGCGTATTTTAGCAAAATCTAGATCAGCTAGTCTGATGGCTGGTTGCTATAAAACTTAATATCCTGTCGCTATTAAGTAAATTCTTGGACTGGATTGGACATGCATCATCAAATTCAGAAAGCACGGTTTTAAAGGGGCATGCAAGCGCGGCAAAAGATCTTCTCGCTATTTCGAATGACACAGTGATCTCGTCTATGTAGAATTGATTTAAAAACTGGCACTTCACAATGTGGATGCAAGCGTTATAAGAAAAGAATCGTATACAAACTAGTCGGGATGATTTCTAATTGGAAAGCACTTAGCCGCTTCTTGCTCTCAATTCCCACAGACACGATTACATGTAGACAGCAAAGAATGGTGTCTGTCCGAGTCGTAGTATACTTGTTTCAACTTGTGGGAACGAAATCGAGAAAATATACGATCCATGCACTTTGCCAAATTGCTTCTCTCTACTTATTAACTTGTCTATGTAAATGTTAACGCCAACCATTAGATCCCAGTTGCAACAGAAAAGAATAAATGGCCATGGCTGATGTGAGCAACGCCGCACGTTGGCAGCTTCGGATATCGTGATTTTAAAGAAGTCACCAAATGGAAGGTATGGTCCAGCAGGTGACAGCCATCTAGAATCGGAGCGAGAAAGCACATGTATCGCAACATTTGACTTTAATAATTCGCTGTTCGCCAGTGGAATGATCAAACCTCGTATTCAGTATACCGATGCATTTCTCTGGCTTTGAAAGTTGACCTGGGCACTGAAATATGGGCCACTTGAATATTACATTTTACAGAGAAGCACGACATGAGAAAACAACCCCTCAGATTCAACAACTATGATCACTCGAACTCACTTGGATATATTTCTAAACTGCGGCAGCTGGGATTCATGCGCGATGTCGAGGTAAAAAGATCAAGCGTTTAAGCAACTGCACAATGACGTAAAAAGGTACCCAGCCGATGTGTTCACATGCTCAGATTTAGCCGAGGCAAAACAGTCTTCCAGTTTCAACTTCATGCTTGTCCTGTTCATTTATATCAGAATCCCGCAGCTCCAACTTTAGATTCCGTATTCATCGAAGTGCTATTCCGAAATGGACAGGCTCAAAAAAGCCTTTACGAGCGTAAGCACCAAGTTCCAACAGAATCACCCGGCGCGTGATGAGCCACTCCACAATCAAGAAACCCGATCACGATGCTCGTCTGCTCGAATCGCCTGGCCGCCATCGCTCGTGTCGTCTCCACGCGTGCTCGGCGAAATCACAGACACCTCGGGACGTCGCTATCCGCGAGACCTGGGCCGTTCGATTCAGTTGAGCGGCCACACATACTACATGTTCGGAGACACGTTCTGCTTCGACTCGTCAGACAAATTTTGCGGGGTAACCAACAACTGCATCGCGCGGGTTCCGTCACTTCAAACCCCATTAAAAAGCCAATGGCTCACACCAGATGCCAAAGTTCGCGAGTTTGTACCGCTGTCCGAAGAAGAAAGACAATACTGCAAAACGCACGAAGAGCAAGGTGAAAACAAGAGATTCGTAAACTGGGCGTTTGGCGGCGTGATAGAAATCCCCGGGACCGAGGGCCGCGAAGCCTGGCTCTTTTACGACACGGTCGAAATACACGGCGCCACTCCAGTGAAGCAATGCGGAATCGGTCTGGCAAGAGCAAGAGTCGTGAATGTCGAAACTGGAGCGATTGAGTGCGAACGCGCAAGCCGCTTTCCCCTCTTCGATCCTGAAGGTCCTGCCTGGGGTAACATGTCCAACATCGCGGCGCCCGACGGCTACACGTACCTGCTCACCGGCCGGGAGCTGGACAACTACATGGCGCGCATCCGCACCGACGCCGACTTTTCCGATCCAGTCAACTATGCGTTCCTGAAGAAGGGCGGGGAATGGGTGTCTTCGTATCAAGCTCCCTACGGGCCGTTTGGCGAGCTCGCGCACGACGTCCTACACGGCCAAGGACAAGGCGCGATTGTGTACATGCCGGACCACGGACCGAGGGGAAAGCCGTACGTGTGGTTTGGATGCGAAAAGTTTCCGACGAGTAAATTGTGGATTGGGGCAGCCGAGCGACCGCAAGGCCCGTGGGAGGTGCACGCTGTGTGCGAAATGCCCATGATCAATGGCGAGCAGAGCAAGACGAGATACTGCATCTATCCGCACCTTTGGGGAAGCGAGCCGGGGCAGGGCGAGATGCTGATTTCGTGGAGCGATGACGGTACGATGGGGGGAAAGGTCGCGGCGGGCATGTTTTCGTTTGCAACGGAGTAAGAGGGGTGGCTTATGATATCCATAGCGAGCTATGCGCAGTAAAGCAGATGATTCTGTCATATTTGGATGATGGAGTTGGCTGACTTTATTCCCGAGTGGCTTCCCGCGTTGAACTACCCAACAGCGCTAGTCCTGCAAAAGGTTAGAGTCAACGAGATGGGAAGGCGGCTGATGCTTGGACGACGTCAACTGCGGGGATGCGACGGATATGTCCGCGCAACAGGCTGCGTAAAGCCCGGACCTGGTCCAAAAGGTGTTCCTGCATAGAGAGGCATGGCAAGTACAAGTAGAGCGTTGTTCTCCGCCGCCGAGAGCGCCATTGGAGCATAGGGCCAACAAGCAATTTCTACAATGCATTCACTTCATCTAGCTGTCGCAGTAACTACACTATGGTCTTGCGCCTCAGCACAGTATCAGCCAACCAGATTTGAGGCTCGCCAGACAGACCCTTTGGGGTACAATGCGAACAATTCGCTTCAGGTCGACCTTGGATACGCGATAATCGAAGGAGTAGGCAATGCATCAACAGGCTTAAATACCTTCTTTGGGTATGCATCTTCGACAATATTTCCGCCTAGCTAATCCCCCAGCGTCCGATATGCGGCTCCACCAATTGGTTCTCTGCGCTGGCAACCGCCCCAAGCACCAGCTCTCAATCGCTCTTCAGTCATATCTGCTGCAGAATATGGTCCAATATGTCCGCAAAGCTTCGACGCAATACCCGGGCAACCGTTCATTCTCGGGGACGAGGATTGTCTCTCCCTCAACATTTACGCGCCGCAGAATGCGGTGGATCTGCCTGTGCTGGTCTGGGTATGTCAATCGCTCACTTTTAAGACAGTCTTTGCTAATACTCATGAGATTCACGGGGGCGGATACGGTTTCTATAATGGGCAGCAAGATCAAACCGAACTGATCAATACCAATAACAACAGCTTCATTGGAGTCAGCATTCAATACCGCGTAAGTGTGCTCAAATTAATGCATTGAAGCCGCTGAAATGATGATGGTTGCAGCTCGGTGCTTTTGGTTTCCTCTCTTCTGACGAAGTATATCGATATGGTGTGGTGAATGCAGGCCTGCTGGATCAAAAGTTTGCCTTTGAGTGGATCCAAGAGCATATTGGTTCTTTTGGTGGTGATCCAAGAAAGGTCACCATATCAGGCCTCTCCGCAGGTGCTGGTTCTGTGATGCTACACACGATTGCATACGGAGGCACTCTTGGGACGTCGTTATTCAGAAATGTAAGTTGCAGCAGCTCGATAACTCGCGTCCACTCACAACTGGCTTAGTCGATCACTTCTTCGCCGTACTTGCCCACGCAATACACTTACAACGATTTCGTACCCTCCCAGGCGTACTATGCATTTGCGACAGCAGCTGGATGCCCTCCTACATACGCTTACGGAAACGCCTCGCAAACAATTTTCGCCTGCCTCCAATCCCAAGACACCGAGACACTACAAAAGGCTTCCAACGACATCTCCACATCCGGCGTCTACGGCTCCTGGGCCTTCCTCCCCGTCACCGATGGCCTCTTCATCCAATCAACCCCCAGCCAAGCCCTCCTCAAGCGCAAAATCAACGGCCACAACCACCTAACCTCCAACATGGCCGAAGAAGGCCCCGCCTACACCCCCCAAACAATCCACACCGAACCCGACCTCACCACCTGGCTCCACCGCCAATTCCCCCTCCTCACCGCCCTCGACATCCACAAAATCCTGCACTACTACCCTTTCACAAACACCACCACCGGACTGTACCCCACATCCGGCGCCTCCGGCCCCACCGCCATAACCACCAGCCTCATCGCGTCCGGCCACCAACAACGCGCCAACCTCATCCTCGGCGAATCCACCTTCATGTGCCCCTCCTACTGGCTCGCCACCGCCTTCTCATCCCCTGACTCCGCTTCCGCACACCATGCGTGGAAATACCAGTACTCTGTCCCAGCCGCTCTGCACGGCTACGACCTCGAAGCGTACTTTGGTCCCGCGCGGCAGAACCAGGGACACGAGCTCCGCCGCGCGTTGCAGACTTCCTGGGGGAATTTCGTGCGGTTTGGAGATCCGAATGGGGTGGATGGTGGGAATGCTTCGACGCGGGTGTTGGGGGAGGAGGAGTGGCCGGAATTCGCGACGGGGGAGGGACTGAGAATGGTGGATTTTAATCAGACGGGTGGGACGGAGTTTGAATTTTTGGCGGTGCAGACGGTTGTCGAGGGGGGTTTGACGGTTGTGGGGGCAGAGAATCGGACGGTGGTGTTGTTTGGGGAGCCGGGGTTGAGGAGGGAGGTCAGGGTTGTGGATGCGTGGGGGTGGGAGGGGGGACGGGGGGTTAGGTGTGATTTTTGGAGGAGTTTGGGGGGGATTGTGCCGGAGTAGGGAGGGTTGGGTGGAAGAGGTATTGCACACGTGTGCATAATGTGGTGTTCGAGTTGCAGCTCGTCCCGGAAGCTAAAGAAGAAGGAGGCTAACGCCAATGATCGGGGCCACAAATTTCATTTTGGCGACATCTCGGGGCTGACCAAGGATTTCGTTTCGTCATTTCGACGAGGCCGGCCTGGTTCGTCGGAAAGCTTTGAGGCGATCGGCTGCTCGGAGAAGTAGTGACAGTCTGGATGTTTGGGTCTTGTTCTCTGGGGAGCTTCTTTTTATCGTGTTCGTTTCGCTAGGTCCAGTATGAATCGGCTGTTTGTTTGGTGAAGGAGCAGATATTTGCCACTGTCCCATGGCTTCAATGACAACAAGGTCCTTGACTGCTTCTTGATTTTGTTTTTCCAGACTGTGATAGCCCTTTTGGTTGGAAATGACGAGTTTCTTGTCGTCATAATAGCTACAACTGTAGTGCGTGTGGCCAAATGCCCATAACCTTACGGCAGGGCAAGTCCAGCAGTACTCGTTTGAAAGGTCAGAAGTGAACCCTGAGGATATTGGACTGGCCACATGTTGCGGATCGAGCGCTCTGGGGTTCTTGGTTGGGCAGTGATGCGTAGCTACGATGACTTGGCGATGCGGCTCTTCGGCTTCTAAGCTGCGTATTTGATCGTTCAATCATGAGATATCTGTCTTGTGCTCCACCAGGTGCTGTTCCAAAGACCAGTCTCGAATACCACGCTGATCATTAAAGTCAGTTAGACGTGCAGCCACATCTGCAGCCTGGTCCGCTTCAACATCGCTCCAAAGCGTACACCCCAATATCGTGATAGTCGAACTGAGATCGTACCGATCACGATTGAGGAAGATGAATCGACCTCCAAAGCTTAGCTTACACTCTGACTCGGAATTTCGCATTCGCTCGACGGTGCTTGATAGCGAAAGCTGATATGGCTCGTGGTTACCGAGAAGGTAGAATATATGTAAGCTTCGATTGCGTAGAAGCTTTCGAAGGAAGTTGAAAAGAGCATCGTCTTTGACGAGACCAATGTCCCCGAGAAGGAAGAGATTGCTGCTGTGGATGGGAATCTTGAAGGAAGCGTAGGACGGCAACCCGATGGGTGTCTCTAGATGGAGATCCGAAACGACCTGGATGGTTGGAGCGAATAGAGACATGTCGACGGACACTTGAGAGTATGGAGATGAGGTGTTTCGATGATCTGCGCGAGGGATGATAACTTTGCGCGGGGCGGAAGTTGCTGGGTTCAATATTTAAGAATTGCGTGGGCAAACCTTAATTCATGGCGTGGTGGGCTGATGACTCATTCCAAGTACAAGAATGGTCCTGCCAATTAGAAAGTCATACCAGATATCAATTGGCAGAAGGTTGACGGTTGCCGTCCTCTGGCTCACAGGAACCAGTTGCGAAATTAGCGATACGATATAGCCCGCCACAAGAACAAGTGGCTTGGTGTAGTTGGTCTATGCACCTGGTCGAGCGACCTTGCTGTTGCAGCAAAAACCCTAGTAAGTCGATAAATTTGTAACCATCACCCCTCAACGACAGCTGCGGCAAAGTCGATGGATTAAACTTAAATGTGAAATTTTAAAGTTATGGCGAAAATATTATGTAGCTAGAAGAAATAACGAAGAGCAGTTGGACGGCGTCCTTTGTAGCGATGACGGCGAGGATCGAGCGAGCGGATGTTGAGGAGGTAGGCAGGCAGCAGCTTGCTGGAAAGTGCTTTTTGAAATTATGGCGGCGAGTGAGCGTTGACTGTGGTTGTGATTGTAGCTGAAATGGAAGCTGGGTACTGCCGTAGCTCGAGCTGGGGCCCCTGATTTGGTGGCTGGTGACGTAGAAGAATGGGACGCGCCAACGTACCAAAGATGAGAGCCCCAACGTACCAAAGTAGCATAGGGTCCTTCCCATTAGTCAAAAGACCTAGTACAATTATCTTACGATAGTTACATAGATCCACCTATGGGGTCATATGGCCTTTGGCCTGACGTTAAACTAATTTAATCAATCAATTAATCAAACACCGCAAAAGCAAAATACACTACTATAAGACTAGCAACGCTTTTTCTCTCCAACGTATATGCGCGCATTCTCCCACTCGTTTCTCTCTCATAGAAGCTCGTTAGCGATAGGTGTGGATGCGTAGCTTGACGTAGGTGATGCTTCGGAGCGTTCAAGCGTTCGTGCTCCAGTCATGGCTGATGCCATTATCGATACGTGTTTGATCCGGTCTCTGGCTCTCTGGCTGTTCTTGTCTTGCTGGGCTTCGGACCTCGGTGGGGGTGGTCTTACAGCACATCAAACATCCAACGTCGCCACTGTAATCAACTACGTATGCTTGCATCGTCTACGCCTGCGGTGAGCCTGTTGTGGATACCCATATTACCAGTCCAAATCTGAGTCCAAGCAAAACTTCAGCAAAGCACCGCGTTGCCGCTACGCAAGTTCTACCTCGCGGCCTCTCTGCTTCAGTATGACTTGTATGCAATCGACTCTAGTCATCCCGTCTTCGCCACCAACAACCTGTTCAAGGTCCTTGGCCGCCCACACCTCTTCAATATCTCGCACGATGCGCTTCCAGCTGGGAAACAGCCTCGCGCGATACATTTCTAGACAACGATGTCGTACGAATTCACGATGCCTCGTGTCCACTGCTTCGCAGCCAGCAGTCCACAATGGCCAGAGGTGTGAAGCAACGAGGGACGAATCGATCGGCACCTTTTCGATGCAAGATAGGCATCGCTCGACGTGGTATAGCGTGTGCGGACTCGGTGCGCCGATGTTCTTCCACACGCGGTAGAGGTAGATGAAGGCAGCGTGACGAAACGCCTCCGCGGTGAGCACGGCATCGTGTGACGATATGCAAGCTTCGGGAGAAACTTGCCCCGGACGAGAAAAATCAAGGTGCAATAGCGCTTTCTCGAGTTCCTCTCCCAATGCTTCATTTCCATCCGCCACACTTTGCTGACCTGGCCGAACCCTCTCATACTTCTTCAATTCCTGCATCTCGCTAATCCGCGCAACGACAAGAAGCACGTCTGCAATTTCTTGAAGACCCCTATCGTCCTCTATCCCAACGAAGTCGTTGCTGTGCTCGATGAGTGGACGCGTTCCACGCGAGATGGACGAAAGGATATCGTGATATGCAAACAAACTCAACAAAAACCGCGCACTCGACGATGAAAGCCACGCCGACACCGTCCTTCTGCTCGCCAAAATTGCTTTGGCGCCGACGAGGTGGTTGACCACTTGCGGCTCTGCATCATCCTCGCTGTACAAACGCGCAGATACTTGCATCATAAGCACAGTAGCAAGAGCCGGCTCGTCGTGCATATCCAGCGGGTTCTGAATGAGTTTTTGCAGCAGAATAATTGCGTTTTGCTGGTGTCGATATGCCTGTATTTTCCAGGATGGATCGCTGGATGCGAGAGCGAGGTGGGTCGCGGACATGGAGAGGATTGTAGACTGTAGGGCTCCTGGTTCGCTAGCCATGGCGGTTAGATGGGAATGGAAGAGGCTAGGTTTTCCATTCGGAGGGGCTACGGTAAGGAGCGAGGCCAGGCGCTGGATCCAGTAGTGCATCAGCTGCTTGTCGCGGAGGGAGAGGGTTGGAGATGTCGTAGGTGTAAGAGCTGGTTTGGGCAGGACAAGATACGCCCGTTCTTCTAACGAACCTGACCCAGGTGCTGACATATCTGCAGATGCTGAAGAGACGCTCGATGCTAATCCTCGCCCTTCTCGCGGACGTTTCCCCGTCTTCGGTCCCAACGTCGAGTTCTTCCATTTGAACCTGACTTCATATCCCTTGCACGCAATCTTGAGTCTGATACATCGCCCACAAAACGGTTTCTGCTCGTCGCACTTGTACCCGGCTTCTCTGCACGTCCAGCATCCGGATCGGGTCCTGATGTGGGGTGCCATGTTCGTGACGCAACCGGGCCGTGCCACGCCGTCTAGCTACAGATGATGCTTTGGACGTCACAAAGACATTGGCAGAAAATTGCAAGCGACTGCACACGACATGGACAAAGATGCGTCGAGCATGTTGTTTGAAAGAGAAAATCATGGGTGGCGGTTTCCGTACCAGAAGGCCGACTTCGGGCCGACTACCACTACCTCACATCGACTCATTCCAACAACGTACTGGTAATGATTCGTATTGCTGGGTATCGAGCGATGGTTCACAACATCTAGCACTATATCTAACAATTCCAACAAATTCCTCCAAGCAGGCCAGCCAAACCTACTTCTCCAAGAACCCCGCCGCCCTTTCAATCGTCCCCGTAGCAATGCCAACCCATTTATACACGCCCTTCATATTCTGCTCGTCAATCGCCTCCACGATGCCCGGAAACGTCGCCCCGGCATATCCCGTCCACTTTCCAGGCGCAAAGACAATGTGCTTGAACCACGGCCTTTCGTCTAGGCCGGGGGCGTATAGGAATTGGCGTTCAAGTAGCTTGTACTTGGTGTTGACGGCTCGGATTTTGTAGTACAGCGCGACTCGCTCCCACCACTTCCACCATGGAATGTCGTCGGCGAGGAGTTGCTGGAAGAGGTCGGCGGCGAGAGCGTCGTGAGCCTGAGTGACGGAGAGAAAGCGTGCGACGGCCTTGTCTAGGGGGTGGAAAAGAGAGGTCTTGATCTGCGCATCGTAGCCTGCGTCGTCGGCTTTTGCTTTGACAGAGTCGACGTACTTTTCTAGGCCGATGGCGTAGTCGGTTGCGTTGAGCTGGATGACGGGGGTTTCAATCAGGTTGGCGGCGACAAGACTCCACACCTTGGCAATGGTGGCGTGGTAGTGGAAGCCAGGATCTCCAAAGCGCTCCATCCAGTCGAAGGAATCGTAGTTGGAGTGGTAATGATACACGGCTGACTTGGAACCGAAGCCAAAGCCAATGTCAAGCGACGGAATGCCAGCAAAGTCCTGGAAGGCGGTAAAGTCGGAGCCGGAGCCCATGGTCGAAATGTGTCCATCCCAGACATCGCGCACCGATTGGGCGGGGACAGAATGATTCGGTGACTGCACGAGACCGATGGTGTCGACGAGAATCTTGTTCAGCAGTGGTGCTGCGGATGCTCGGAAGTGGGGACCATTGGCTCCGACATCGACGTTGAGGTATGCAATGGTGGATGCCTGAAGCCACGGCACATACTCTTCGACCCACTCCGTCGATCCAAGCAGGCCATACTCTTCGCCGTCCCAGCTCGCAAAGACGATTGTCCGAAGAGGCTTCCACCCGGCTTCCAGGGCCTTGCCGAACGATCTGATGACTTCGTTGAACGCAGCAGAGCCGCTGTTTGGGTCACCGGCGCCACCTGCTATCCACGCATCGCGGTGGTTGCCGAGCACGACGACCTCGTCTGGAATGGTGCCATTGATGATGCCAATGACGTTCCACATGGGCGTGGTGACGTACTCTTGCTCATTGACGAGGTTGAGCACTACGTGGTCGGGCGAAGGACCAATGTTGTACTTGACGCCCTGGTACCCAAGACCTCCGCCTTTCCAGTATTTGTTGAAGGACGAGGCTTTTGGGCCGTGGCCATTGAGGGTTTTAAGGAGTGGGAGCGCGTCTTGGTAGGATATCGGGAGAGAGGGTATCGAGGGGATAGCATGATCGACGGGCTGGCGGGGGGCGCCAGGTTTCGAAGGGTAGCCTGGGGTCGTTGGGTCTCCGGGAGCGAAGCCTGATGGTCAGCACGGCAGCGTACAGCTAGGACATGTTGTACTCACTCAGGAACTGGCAGCTTCCTCTCTGCACGCTGCTGGGTTGTCGCGCCGGCCCTGTGGGATAGGTCTCGTTGCCGTTGTATTCGGTCACGTCACCATCGTCGCCCGGGTCTGTGTACATGACTGCTCCGACCATGCCGAGTTCCTGCGCCCGCTTGACCTTCAATCCTCGAAAGATGCGCCCATACTTGATCAGAGCGATCTTTCCAGCCAAGCTGACGTTTGCGGCCTGCAGCTCCTCGAAATCCTTGTATGTGCCGTAGTTGACGTACACGTACGGTGCCGTGACGTTGCCTGACGCGCTGTAGCCATGGAATGTGGGGATGCGGTTCTCGAGGCCGCTCGTGTGGTCCTCGTCCAGCACGTCCTCTTCCAGGCTCGCCTCGTACGTCACCTTCCACTCTGCATCCTCGAGGGAGGGGTCGTCGCTCTGGGCCTCGTCGTCTCTCTCCAGCAAAGCCAGCCGGTGGCCTTTTGGGTAGTTGACGTAAATGTCATAGTCCACGATCAACGTGTTCTCGACGCCAAATCCCATCCACTTTTCCTTGGTCCAGATGGCCTGGCTCAGGTTCTTGCCTGCCAGATGCGGCCCAGACGTGTAGTACTGGCTCCATTCCCTCGCCTGATCCGCATCGGGCGTGTTCAAGAGTATCTCTTGCAGGTCTTCAGAGTCGATGCCCGTCGTCCTGGGCCACGCTTTGGGCACACCGTCGCTCCATGGAAGGTAGGCAGACAGTGTCGCTTCGTCGCTGCTGTCGAGGGGCACAAAGTTGAGCACGACCAGAACAGCGACTCCGCCAATCAGGAGGGTCAAGGCGAGGGCGATGGTGCAGGCACTGCGGAGGGTGTGGTGCGGGTATCGGTCGCGCGCCGGCCGCGTCTGCACTACGGCGATGAGGGGCGTGCGCTCGTCGGCCATGGTACGCTTCTCATGCCTGGCCAGAGACATGCGAATGGACAAGACGGTGAAACAATCTGGCGTCCACTATGCACAGAAACATGGACGGGTGGAGGAGGGGGTGTGGCGGGAGCTGTGAGGTCAAGCTCCCGCCGGATGTGGCGTCATCGCTCCGTGCTTTGCTTGTCTTTTGCTTGGCATCGGAACCCCGAGCATCACCACCCACCACGACGAGACCTGTGCCTGTTCTGTAACACCCTCCTCCGCTGGACTGGTCGGCGACTTATCCCCGCTGTGCGACTTTCCCCTGAACCGGGACTCGCTACTGCCTAGCTCGCTCCTTTGACTCGGATTCCAACGTAATCACCCCGGCTTCATGACACCTTTGACTCTGTTCGACGTTGAAGAACGCGGTGCATTGGGGGCGAGGCGTGAATCCCTGCATTCAAGGAATGGCGTCTTTCCTCTCCCAGGCATATTGTGGCACTGATCTGATTGTACGATGAACATTTGCTCGCGTCCGATTTCCCTGCACCCTTTATCGTCTTCTTATCACGGCAGACCTTGCGATTAACTATAATTATAGATCTACGCTATTCTATTACATACCTAGAATGCATTCCTGATTCTTTTTTCTGGTGCAATGAATCTACTGGCTCTCATTAAAGATTTCGTTTCCAAGTTTCAACCCCCTCCTCCCAAGCGCCCACAATCGCAGTCCATTTCCCCATAAGGTAGTCCTACAAGGGTATGGCTATTCGTTTCAGAGCCATCACTTTCGATCGCCAATGTCATGTTCCAATAACCACATTGTTTAGCGGCTGAATATTCCTCCTCTGCACCGAAAATAGACGCCATTCGTGGGAGTGTTGCACCGAGTCGAGTTGACGACTACCCCATTCGAGCATGCTAGAACATGCTACAGATGGGATCTGCCTCTAAAAAAAATCAGCGCTGCATCAATTGGTTGAACCACTTGTTTGGTATGCCGCATGGCCGACCACCGATGTTTCTGCAGAAAAGTCGAGGTCCAACATCGGGCCCGCGTACTCGCAGCTTACGGTTTTCTACTTACAAATCGCGGACACTTCTTATACACTGGGCGCCGAATCCCCAGGAACGCGGAGATGGGTGCTTCCGTGCCACCGAATCTGCATTGCTTTTCCAGACGGAAATTCTAGCCATCTGGCTCAAGGCCAATCCATCACCTTGACAAAGTCTCCCTTGCAGGCTGTGGCTGGTTGGGCGTAATTGTGTGAAACACCGGTCAGCATGCAGTCATCACCGGCTGAGAATGAATTGCTCGTGGTTCCGGATGGGGACAAACGCCAAGACGTCCGTATACGATCAGCATTAGGCTTTTCACTATAAGATTCAAAAACTCTTATCGCATTGAACTGAAGCAATTGAAGCTTTACATTCGAACATTTAACACGCAAGTACAATCTTTTCCTAAGCGTGAGTACTTATAATCATAATCTCAATTCGTTTGGTCGAGGATATTCACAAATCTGCAGAAAAGATAATTATCCGAAACCATGGAAACCATCACGCAACAAGTCACGGCGCTCGCGACGGGTGCAGACGAAGTTACGCGGAAGCACATCCTCACAGAGCTTCGAGACCTGTCATATGCCCTCGAGTCTCCTGAAGACACTACTCTTCGCTTGCAAGGCACAGTATGTCGAACTTGATTTACTAGTGTGTTTTCTAATGCGATGCAGAATCTTACTCTTGCAGTGGTCCGAATTGGCCTCAACCTGAAGATTTTTGAGCATCTTGCCAATAGTGCTTCGCCGTTGACGCTAAAAGAGCTTGTCGATCTCACCAACGCCGACGGACTACTACTAGGTGAGGCGATCACCTTGGCGTTGAATTGGCAAATCTAACCAATGGCAGCGCGCATACTGCGCACTCTTGCCGGATACGGCGTCATCAAAGAGACCGGAGTCGATGAGTTTGCCAGCACCAACGTTTCCACCACCCTAGCTCGCCCCGGAACCGCAGGAATCATCAAGCACTAGTAAGCCATGCTTTCAACTTACCCACGCTCCAAACGGCTAACCAAAACGCCAGCTTCGACGTCGTCGGCCTCCTCTACCAAGCCACACCAGCCTACCTCGACAAGCACGGCTACAAAGACCTCAACGACGCCCACAACACCGTCTTCCAAGCCGCCCATGACACGACCCAAACCCCATTCGAATGGATCTCTTCCCGTCCCGAAGCCTATGCAAACTTCAACACGTACATGGCCGCCCGCAACGCGGACCAAGTCTCGTGGCTCCAAAACTACCCCGTGCACAAAGACATTTCCCCCACTGACCCAAACATCAACCCCGAACGTGTACTTTTTGTTGATGTCGGCGGCGGCATTGGCCACCAGGCTACAGACTTTCGCGCCAAGTACAAGGAGATCCCCGGACGGGTGCTAAATCAGGATCTCGCGTTTCCGATCAAGCAGGCCAAGGGGATCGGGGCGCCGGGGGTTGAGCATATGGTGCATGACATTTTTACGCCGAACCCAATCAAAGGTACATCATGTATTCACATTACATAGATCAGTGCTGATACCGCGCAGGCGCAAAGTACTACTACATCCGCGAAGTGATGCACGACTGGCCCGACGCAAAGAGCATCACCATCCTACAGCACCTCGTCGACGCCATGGCGGAGGACTCGCTGGTGCTGGTCGACGAAATGGTGTTGCCGGATAAGGGGGTGCCGTGGCAGGTTATGCAGATGGATATTAGTATGATGGTTACGTTTGGGGCGATGGAGAGGACGGAGGCGCAATGGACGCATATTTTTGATACGGTGGGGTTGGAGAGGGTGAGGAGTGTTGTGCATAGGCCGGGCATGCTGGAGACGGTGACGGCGTTGAGGAGGAAGAGGGGGATGTAAGGGGGTGGGGGATGCGGAGCAATGGGAGAATTGGGATAGATGGTTTGGGTTTGGGCTTGGGTTGATTTTGGGATTAGGAATTTGAATGTTTCTCTCGATGTTTGGAATTGATGCGAAGGTGATGCAGTCGTGATGGCGTAGGAAGCTGAGTGAATCAGTGATGCGAATCGCATCGGCTTCTTCGATAAGCGCAGTTTTCTTTCTTCGTCCAACTGCCGAGCCGCAGATCCTGGAATCATTGCGGAAGTCTCGCTCGCAATGACGTCTGATTCGGACATTTGAGTCAGCGTTGAACGTTTCTTTGCGAGATATCTAAAGAATAGCGGAGGCGCATTAGGCTCAACATGCACGAAGTTATAAGAGCATGTATTTGTTTAATATTCGGAGAAGTACTATTGGCTGAATTCATGTCAGGTTGAAGATGTATGGTCAGGTTGAAGATGTATGGGCATGTAGTAAGGCCCCTTATGCCTAGTAGTAATGTCGCGCGGATACAGGATAAAATGTCATATATTAAAGTCACGAAAAAATGTATGCCTAAAGGTATTAAACGAGTGCGATTTAAGTCACGTGTAGGCAGCAGCCGTTAAGCCATCGCGCAAAGAGGTATGCGCGTATCTCGCTTTCATCCTATTCAATTCTTAGGGAAACTAGATTAAGTTGGTCATCAATCCGATCGCCTATATGATGTCAGCTTAGGGAAGGGGTGATCCGATCACTTAGTCCAACGCACCCCGTAAGAGTATGTATAGTTTAGCTCCTCGTTCTTAACAGCCCTGCAAATTCCGCCCTGTAATATACACATCACTGCAATCTCTAGCGCCCTAGAGACGTCTGGTCCTCATGTTACTGGCTGTAGCAACAAGTGAAGTTACCAATCCGCTGAACCCCCTACCCTAGGGACCAATTGCTTCTCTCCGTCGAAATAAGGCGTCAGGCAAAATGGTGTACTGCAACCTTCGGCGAATCAAAAACGTGTCTTCGTCGTATTCTAGGCTGCAACATGCGTGAGGTCGCTGATCAGGCTTATTCGGGGTATAGTGAAGCCGTCTGAGAAGTCACTGCAATCTCTAGCGCCCCAAAGGCGTCTCGTCCTCATATTACTGGCTGTAGTAATAAGAGAAGCTACCAATCGCTCTAAGTGTATTCCCTAAGGGCCAATTGCTGCTCTTGGACGAGATGGGGCGTCAGGCGAGGTGGTGCGCTCTAGCCTCTGGCGAATCAAATACGTGTCTTGGTCGTATTCTAGGCTGCAGCCTGCAGTATGGGCATCGTCACAACTACCCGATGAGGCGTTTCACTGCAATCTCTAGTGCGGGAGAGAAGTCTATATCCACGTGACCTTTGTTGCCGTTCATTCTCATCTCGCAGCCTAATCTTCCTCTCAAGCTATTTTATCCTACTTCTCCTTACTCTTTACTTCCAAATATTCCTCCGCCTCCGCCGAATTCGTCCTCACGCGCAAAACATCCGCCCTCTTCCCCTCCCCCACCGCCGCGACAATATTCTTGATATTGGGGTGACTGTATCGCGGGGTCCTCTCGCTCCTCCCCAGGCCCTCCGTCGCTTGGCCCAGCCTCAGCTTCATACCCTCCTCCGTTGACGTGGAGCGATTCAACAGCCCTCGATCGATGCTGTTGCGCTTGGCTTCTTTTGCTTCTTCTGGCTTGGCTTCTTTCTTGCTTGGCTTGATCAAGCGCCACAGCGCCTTGAGTTTGGACATGACCAGCCGATATCCAAAGTCTGTGTTTAGAAACGTCACGAGTGCGAAAAAGGGGATGCAGATGGTGCCGAGGGTGATGCCGAATTTCCACATCTCGGGGTCTGTCGACATATTGGTCATGCCGTAGACGCTCGTCACAAAGGTGAGTGGGAGGAAGAAGAGATTGACGAGCGTAAGCAGCTTAATGTTGCGGCCTTGGTGGACGGTTTCGTCTGCAAGTTCGACGGAGCGCCTGCTTTCTTGAATCGAGGTGCCACTGAAGATCTGATCTTGCAGAGATTTGATTTCGCGTCGACGGTCATTGTTCTCGTGCATGAGGATGCGCAGCTCTTTCATTTCGTGTTCGAAGCGGAGGCGCAGGGCACGCATCCGGCGCTTCCAAAACTCGTTGCGAGGCGACTCTTCAAAGAGCGGCCAGAGGGTGGCGCTCTTGCCCTCCCAGACATCCTCGGTAAACGTGTCCTCGAACGCATCAATCATATTTTTGATGGTGTCGTTGATATTGCCTGGTCTGGTCAGCCTTGCCACGGTCATCTCAAAAACTAACCTAGTGTCTGGTGCGCCCAAAAGTAGCGGCGTGTCCACGTAAAGTCTCGATCCTCAAACAACCGCCTGTCTCGCTCGTCCGAGTCGAAGATGAATCCGAGAGGTGGCGTGACGATTCTGGAAATGGCCTTGTAAATCTCGTCATATCTCTTGATGGCATCCTTGTACTCGGTGAGCAGTGCGTGGAGAAATGCTTCTGGACCGTTGAGATAGCGGTGGCCGGTTTCAAACGTGTCTGTGCTTGCTTTCCAGTCGGGATGGCACTCGATGGTGAGAACCTGATATGGAGACCAAATATCCTGCACCCAACCATATTTCGTCTTTGCTCTCCGCCCTCTGTTTCTGATGCGACGGGGTTTGTCGTCGTACAGGGCGAGCGCGACGACTGCGCCGCAGCGGGTCAGCGGGACCTGGGACTCGCTTGCTTTTGACCTGTCGGCACGCTGCCACTGCATGGGCTTGCACTCCTCGCCTACGATGGTGTAGTACTCGAAATTGAACAGAAACGTCTTTTGCCGCTTAATGTCGGGAGAGAATGCCCGGTTCATGCTGGCAGAAGAGGAATTGGTCGTCACGAGGTAGCGGAAGATTTCGTCCATGTCAAAGGTCTCGTTCATTGTCAGATGCAGTGCTCCAAACAGGATCGGCGACGGTTCCCTGGCAATGGTGATGCGCCCGACTGCCCGTCGCTCCTTGTTCTGGTCGGCATTAATGTCCTTGATGGAATGCCAAATCTCTATGGCTCTTGATCTCTTGTCCTCGCTACCACTGGTTTCGACCAGCTCGGCTTTTCCATCCGGCCCGACATCGTAGACCTGATAATGGCTGTAGTGCGACCTGTCGTCGATTGCTCCTTGACCTCTGGGGAACAAGTACGGCTCCTTTAACCTTCCGCGGTCCGTGACGATGGCGGACAGAATCTCGCGCCCGTGCTCGTCAAAGTCGTGCTTTTTCAAGTGCTCACGCAAGTGTTCATGGTCATATGTCTGCGAGGGTAGTTCAGCCCGGACAAAGTAGTCATCATCCTCGTCATCGCTGTCGTCGGAGAGGGTGGACGAGTCGGCAAAGACAGCATTGGCCGTGTCCGAGTTGCGTTCGTCTCTTCCTGAGGCTCTGGGAATCCCCGGTGTTTCCGAGGAGGGTCCGAACGATCCGTTGGAGAGGGCGATGCTCTTTAGGAGGCTGTCGTGCGAACGCTGAAGCGACTCCAGCTGCTTCTTGAGCTCATCGACACTCATGGTGCTTCATACCCTACGCCCCGACATTACAATGCCTCGCAACAAGCTGTGCGAAGAAGTGCAGGCTTTTCAGCCTCGACGAAGACCAGATTGTTCTGGCCCCCACGCGCCAAGCACCTGCCGAGGCTCACACTCCACCTCTTGATGCCGATGTCCAATCTTGTTTTGGCAGCCAAGTCGGGAGACACATGCCGGCGCACTGTTCACCGCTGCTTTGGTGGTGGACGAGGCAGAGGAGAGGAGAGGGTAAGCCAGCGGCTCTGGTGGAGTGGAGTGGAGTCACAAAGTCACGCATCCCACCTTCCTCATCGGGCCGTACCGGAGGAGAGCCGCCGCGCAAATTGTCACTCGGTGTCGCCCGTCTCGCAGCTAGACACTTATACAGCGCCATGCCATCAATCACGACCCTCGCCTTGGCCTCGATCCCAATCCTTCTCGCGGCCGTCGTATACCAGGTGGGGGTTCCAGAAGCTCGTGAAATTGTCAATCTCCTGCCACCCTTTCTCGCCTTGAGGATACTTGAAAACGTCTTTTCCGAAATACACTGCTATGAATCAGTCCAGACTCTGTCCGATGAATTACCTTCTGCCAACTGTTTCAGCGTCGCCAATGGCAAGTTCACCGGGGTCTTCGCCCACACGATGGGTCCAATGGGGAAGGAGATGCCGGATGGGCACGTGATCCCAGGACTCTGGGACGGCCACGGCCATTTGATGCAGTATGGCGAGCTTCTTCACTCGGCCGATCTATTCGGGGCCGAGTCAATGGACGAGGTCAAGCAGCGCCTTGTCGACTACAAGACGAGCCACCCAGAGGCAGGCACGAGCGCTCAGTGGCTGCGCGGTGTCGGCTGGGACCAGGCGAACTTTGGGGGCAGATGGCCTCTTGCACCCGATCTGGAAATCGGAGAGAATTTCAAGGATCAATATGTCATGCTCGACCGGGTCGACGTGCATTGCGTGTGGGTCTCAAACAAGGTCCTCGACCTCCTCCCCTCCCCGCTTCCAGACGTTCCCGGCGGAGAGATTCCCGCTCGGGGTGTATTTTGCGACAATTCCATCGACATTGTAGCCAAATACTACCCGAAGCCCGGCAAGGAGAGTAGATCAAAGTTTCTCAAGGACGCCATGCTCAACCTGAATAAACTTGGCATTGTCGGCATGCACGATGCAGGCGTTTTCCCATCCGAGTTGGAGCTGTATAAAGAGTTAATCCAAGACGAAGATTGGACGTTGCGAGTGTATGCAATGCTAGAATGCGAGACGAGAAATACGTTTTGCCCCGGGGATGCGTCCAAGTTTCACACAGCTGACGGGAAGCTGCATGTGCAGAGTGTCAAATTATTTGCTGGTAAGTCGCTGGAGACTCTGAAAACAACAATACTAATCTTATAGACGGTGCACTCGGCAGCTGGGGCAGCGCCATGCTCGAGCCTTATAGCGACAAGCCAGAGTCCTCGGGCTCACTCCTCGTCAATGCAACAGCACTTACCAAACTTGCCATTGATTGGTCCGCGGCAGGATTTCAGGTTAACATTCACGCAATTGGAGATTTGGCCAACAAGCTCGCCATCGATGCCTTTATCGCCGCCTACGATCTCCTCTGCCCGGACGCTACTCATCAGCAATGCCAGACGCGACACCGTTTCCGCATCGAGCATGCCCAAATCATACATCCAGACCAGCAAAAGCAAATGTTCGAGATTGGCATTATCCCGTCCATTCAGCCCACACACGCAACCTCGGACATGCCGTATGCCGAAAGTCGGCTAGGAAAGACGAGAACGGCAGAGGAGGCCTACCGCATGCGAAGTCTGCTACCGCTACGTCCCATCCTTGGCTCCGACTTTCCGGTGGAGCCCGCGAGCATACTCGAGGGAATCTACGCTGCCATTACAAGACGATCGCCACGCACAGGCCTCGACGCTGGTGGCGGAGAAGAAGGCTGGTATCCCGAGGAGACGCTCACACTCAAAGAGGCCTTGCGAGGTTTCACGCTCAATCCCGCGCATGGGGCCTTTCTTGAAGGAAAGGCTGGCGTCATCAAACAAGGCGCATATGCGGACTGGGTCGTGCTAGACGAGCCACTTGAGAATTTAGAGGTGGAATCTTTGAGGACGGCTACAGTGAAAGAGACGTGGGTCGGTGGCAAGCGCGTGTACAAGCGGCCTGAGCCAGAGGATTCATTCAATATATGGAAAGTGCTACCGACGCCGTGACTGGACACAAGGTGCACACGACACCTGATCTGCGTCACGGCGTCACACGCGAGAAAGAGTCTGCGGCAATGTCCTGACCATATGATGTAAGAGTACTTCTGGGGTGCGCGGATTTGGGTAGTGTGCGCGCATGTCATTTCGAGGCATGTAGCAACCGATGAAAGAATTATTTCGAACCAATGTCATTGCACCTCCCGTGCCCTGACCCCTGATCCCAATCTGTGCTGGGTATAGTACCCGCGCTGCTAGTCACACAACGTTTCCGCACTCCATCATGGTACTCACCCTCGCTACCCAACCATGTGTTGCTTATTTGCGTTCAAATTTCCCTGTACTTGAGGTGTACTTGAACACGACTTGAAATTCTCTTTAGATTCTTACTTGACAATTATCCCCTCACAATCTTTCCTACCGAGTCGATCAATGGTCATTCTAGCCTCGGGAACAGCCTCGAGTTTCTCGTCAAGATGACAATCTCCAATGGCGACAAAACGCCTGAAAAGACTGCGACTGGCACAATACGCGACAAGAACGACTCTCCATTGCAATTTGAGGCAACAAAAGCGAGTCATCGACAAACTTTGCACGACCTGTCGTCCGCATCCACAGCCGCAGCTCAAGAAGCACCATCTACGACCAAATCTTCAGCACAAGAAGCAACACTACCCACAACCAAATCCTCAGCTCTTACAGCACTTTCAGCACCTCCAACACAAGAACTCATATCTACTGCCTCTTCCATAGCCGCCGAAATATCTTTCATTCACACCACCCTCCTCACCCTCCCCACCCTCTCCCCGCACCCGCGTCTAAACTCCCTCCTCACCCGTCTCGTACACCTCTGCACCGCCCCCTATCCTCCTCCCCTAGTCTCTCTAATCCTCTCCACGCCCCCCATTCCCTCAATAACCACCTCCCGTAAGTACCACCCCAGTAAAACCTTCTCCTCCCCCTAACAACAACCCCCAGTCCGCACCCTCTGCGCCCTCTCCGAATCCGCCCTCGAATCCCACTGGTCCTCATACATCCTCTCGTCCCCTAACGCCAGCGCTGCGCTACAAAAATTTCCGTACCATGAAAATTATCAAGCATTATGTGCGGTCGAAACATACCTCTTAACCCCCTTCCTCCCCTCCCCGCCAAAAAACATCACCTTCATCGGCTCCGGCCCCCTCCCCCTATCCTCCATCCACCTCTCCCAAACCTTCCCTGCAGCGCACGTCTGGAATCTAGATCGCGACGCCCCCGCCCTCACCGCCGGCCACTCCCTCTGCGCCGCCCTCGGCGTCGCACAGCGCATGGCGTGGGTGCAGCGCGACGTCCACCACCTCGCACCAGAGCGGGAGGACTGGGAGGACAGCGAGGTGGTGTTTTTGGCTGCATTGGTGGGGGCGGATGAGGGGGAGAAGGTGGGGGTTTTGGAGGGGTTGGCGGGGAGGTTGAGGGGGGGGACGGTGGTGGTTGTGAGGGGGGCGAGGGGGGTGAGGGGGTTGTTGTATGCGGGGTTTGAGGGCGGGGTGAGGGGGTTGGACGGGTTGGGGGTGTGGGAGCCGTGGGGGGAGGTGGTGAATTGTGTTGTTTTGATGAGGGTTAGGGGGTAGGGGGGATTAGGGTGGGAGGGGTGTATTTGGGGATGTGGATGGCGACTTCTCGTCCTGTGGCTATGGAAGGTGATTCTGATTTGGATGGCCGCGCCTTCTTGATCGGCTCGGCCAAGCGGGAAGCTACGTGGGCATGTATACAAAGGTAGCTGCCTTGCAGAAGAAGATCAATCAATCATTCATACACGATACTTTGTATTTGTCCCCTACCTGATAATGTGGAAAAGCCGAACAAGCACAAGCATAACCGGGGTATCTATAAATCCACATCCACCAAACTCCGACGCCCATCATCCCTACACCCCAAACTCCCTCCTCCGCCTCCGATAAAATCTCTCCAACACGCCCCTCCTCTCCTCCAACCCCATATCCTCGACCCTCAGCGCAAACTCCACCGGATCCTCATACCCCATCGTCCTCGCAATCTCGCAAAACTGCCTCCTCCGCACACTCTCATCCGGACGATACCTGTAATTAATCTTGAACTCGCCCGCCCCTTCCATATCCTCCTCCTCTCTATCCTCCACCTCTTCTTGGGGTTCTCGGGATTGCTCCTGGCTCTGCGAGAGATGAAACACCTTCTTGCGGCTCAATTCCATGTCGTTCCTAACCTCCACAGCTTTGCGCGCAAGCTCCGCCTCAACGCTGCTGCGCCCGATGATCTCGCTGTTCTCGTGCGTGTACTGCACGCCCGCCTTGGCCAGAATCGCATTGATGGGGTTGCCCTTGACAGACACATTCTTGTATTTCACCCCGCGCTTGGGACTGCCGCCCGCGGCAAAGGCATCGGCCACCTTTTTCATCTGGCTAAACTCCTTGTCGTCGGCGAGCCCGAGACTCGCGTTGGAGAGAAACGACATGTCCTCGTCCGAGTCGTCGTCTGCGTCGGGCAGCTGCGTCGCCATGGCTAGCACGCCGGCGCGCGTCTCGGCGATGTTGGTCTTGTGCACGACGTCGCGGAGCAGCTGGCCGTTCTCTTCAAACGAAAAGAGGTTGGCGAGGCCAAACAGCTCGCCCTTTTGGCCGGACATGTCCTGCACGCCTTTAAAGTAGCGGCGCTCGTCTGACGCCGTGTAGCCAATGTTTGCCTGCTGCTGTTTGTAAATCTGGCGCGCGTAGACAATTTCTTCAATGGTGCCGGCGCTGATGAGGCGAAAGACTTCGACGTCGCGCGTCTGGCCGATGCGGTATGCGCGATCCTGGGCCTGCAGGTCGTAGGCGGGGTTCCAGTTTGGGTCCACGACGACGACCTTGTTGGCAGAGGTTATGTTGAGGCCCACGCCGCCTGCCTTGGTGCTGATGAGAAAGACAAACTGGGAGGGGTTGGAGTTGAAGTCGGCCACGGCTTTGGCGCGGTCGTCGTACGACATGCTGCCGTCGAGGTACGAAAAGTTGTACTTTGTGCCGTCGATATCAAAGAGGGACTTCATCAGCCGCAACAGGCGCACCGAGTGGGAAAACACGAGCACCTTGTCCCCGTTGGTGTGCCAGAAATGGAGGAGGCGTTTCAACACCTTCCACTTCCCGCAGTACTCGCGCTGGGAGAGGTGCATTATCTTGTCCCGGTCGCGATACAGGTCCTTGTACTGGTCCGGCAGTGCTACTTGAAGGTACTCCATGTCCTTAGTAATCTTCTCCTGTGGGTCGCTGCTGCTGGGGACGAGGAGTGCGAGGTGGTTTGCGAGCTTCGAGAGCGTCACCATGCACGGAAAAATGTAATGGATCCATTTCTTGCCGTCCGAAAACTCTTGGTAGCAGCACCAGCCGCGTTTCCTGCCAGAGTTGCAGTCGCAGTCTTCGTAGACGAGGCGAATGTATGTGAAGCGCTCGCTGTCGAGAAGAGCGCGGTAGGCTTCGGCCTGTGTGTCTGTGAGCTGGCAAAAGACGACGTGGTCGACCTTTCTCGGGAGCTGGTCGGCGATGAGCGTCTTCATGCGGCGGAGGAACATGTCGGGAAGAATAGTCTCGACCAGCTCTTTTGCCTTGAGGCGCGCCGAAGCAAGCTGTGCGTTGGTGGCTTCGTGGGACTGGCCGAGCTTGAGCGGGATGCTGACGAGCTGTCTCCACGACTGCGCAGAGCCAAAGTGGCCGGGGCGCGCCCAGTTGAGCAGGCACCACAGCTCGTCGTACTTGTTCTGAATTGCCGTCCCTGTGAGGCCGATTCTGCAGAGCGCGTTGACCTTGTTCATTGCCTTTGTAATGGCCGCCGCCTTGCTCTTGATCTGATGGCACTCGTCTGCAATGACACAGTCCCAGTCGATTGTGTTGATCTGGCTCTCGTTGAGGCGATACGTGGCGTAGGTGGTGATGATGATTTCGGCCATTCCGTTTTTCACAGCCTCGAGAGCCGCTCGCCGCTCGTCTGGGGCGCCGTGGTACACGTACACTTGCCACCATCCCCACTTTTCCAGCTCGTCCTGCCAGTTCTGCATCAGGGTGCCTGGGCAAACGATTAGGACGCGGGGATACCATCGATCGTCGTGCCTCCGTCGGACTGTGCGCATGAGCTTTGCGTCTAGGCTCGTCCCGAGTTTTCCGAATGCTGCCGTGAGAAAGGCAATGACCTGGATCGTCTTGCCTAGGCCCATGTCGTCGCCCAGTATGGCACCAGTCTGCTGGACAAACTTTTCATGCAGAAACTTGACCCCGTCGACCTGGTAGTCGCGCAGCCACTGAGCAATCGGGGCAGGAATGATGCCTCCAGATTTGCGCATATTCATGTCTTTCTTGGGCCGCTGGGCTTTGACCGCCTTGTCAAACACGGGCTTCTCTTCCAGCTCCCTTTTCATCTCATTCGAAAAGTCAATGTCGTCGTAGTTGGGCGGATATCGCAGACCAGCCTCGTGGAGCTTCTTGATTTCCTTTCTCCTCGCCTCAATGTACTCTGGCGTTGGGTCATCCAGATACGTCTCTTCGGCCTCGGAAATCGAATAGGGATTCTGACCCCGCGCATCGTCTCCCTGCCGCTTCTTGGTGGGCTTTCGTCCGATGATGCTGGTAGCAGCCGCAGCCTTGGACTTTTTGGCTGCGCGAATTCTGTTCGTTTCGGCCGCAACGCGCTTCCGCTTTGCCGTCTTGCGCTCGTTGAACTCGCGATATGCCGCACCGGGGTCGAATATCTCATCAAGTTCGTGGTCCGACTCTATTTTGGTTGGCTTTTCATCTGCCGTCGCTTCTTCTTCCGTCTCCTCGCCACGGCGCAGGTTGTTATTAAGCGGCCTGGTCGGTTTGCGACGGTTTCGGTCGATATCCTCGTCGAATATGCCGTCAAGACTGTCTTCCGAGTCTTCAACCATGTCACCCTGGGTCTGTTTGGGATGCTGACTGACTTCGTCAATGTATTGCGAAATGTCCAGCTCTTTCCTCGTTTCGCCGATGATATCAAGGTCGCCATCGCTCTCGATATCACTGCTTGGGGCGTCCTCTGCGAAGGCGCGCACAGCCTTGCCGTGGTCTATCTGAGAGTATCCTTTTCGTGGTTTCGGCATGGCGATGATCGATCTGCCTAGGGAAGGAAATTCCTAACGAATTCTGCTTTCTGTAGTATCAAGGGAATTAGATGTCTTTGTGAAGTTGATGTCGTTTGCCGGTAACGCGCGCTTTCTTTTCACAGCACCGTCGTTCGGCTTGACAAAGCCCTTGACCAAATTCGCGCGCCGTGGCTCTCATTCTCGGTCGTGACACCGGGCGCGCCTCTCATCTACGATGCGGTGAAAGCAGGTCGGTGCCTGCCCTCGCTCTCGCCTCCCCAACACGCCCCTCACGTGCCCCGCCCCGCCCGCTCGCTCACCCCTGCCAAAATTTCCTGAGCTCGCGCCCCAAGCTCCAAACCTCGCATCCATCCATTCCGCCCACCCCAGCTACCCGTCACACCCAGTTCAAACCCGTTTCCCACCCAAAATGCCCCTCGACACCAGCACCTACTCCCTCGCCCTCCTGCGCCTCGACGGCCGCCGCTGGAACGAGCTCCGCCGCCTGCACGCCCAAATCTCCGTCCAAGCCGCCGCGTCCGGGTCCTCATATCTCGAAATGGGAAACACCAAGATCCTCTGCACCGTCTCGGGGCCCTCTGAAGCACGGCGCGGGGCCGGGGGTGGAGGAGCAGGGAGCTCAGAAGGAAATCTCGAGGTCGACGTATCTTTTGCCGGATTCAGCGGCGTGGAGAGGAGGAAGCGGAGGCAGGACAAGTGCGTGCATTCCTTCCCTATCTTACCCTCCTCGTTGGTACATAACGGTACTGCTGGATGAAGTGGCTGATAAGATGTGTAGACGCACAACCGACCTCTCCCACACCCTCACTTCCTCCCTCACCCCCCTCCTACACCTCCACCTCTACCCCCACAGCACCATAACCCTCACCCTCTCCATCCTTTCCCAAGACGGCTCCCTCCTCGCCGCCTGCATAAACAGCGCCACCCTCGCCCTCATCGACGCCGGCGTGCCCATGACAGACTATCTCACGGCCGTAACCTGCGCTTCTTCCCCCAGCACCTCGGACGAAGAAGCCGGGGATCCTTTGCTGGATGTGAATTCGGCTGAGGAGCAGGAGTTGCCGTTTTTGACGCTGGGGACGGTGGGGAGGGAGGGGAGGGTTGGGGTTTGTGTTATGGAGAGTCGGGTCAGGGGGGAGGGAGTGGAGGGCATGGTGGCGGTGGGGATTGAGGGGTGTGCGAGGGTGAGGGAGATTGTGGATGGGGTCGTTAGGGGGTATGGGAAGAGGTTTGCTTGAGCTTTTTTCTCTCCCTCTCTTGTCGATGGTTATGGATGTGATTTGATACCCCAGGAATAGAATGCGGTGTAAATGAATGAATGTCAGAAGAACCCTTTCTATTGATATTGTGGAAATAAGACGCCGCCCTCGCCGCCGTTGTTGGTTTGATACGCTACGCTTCGCTCGAAAGCTACGCCGGAAGAGATTAGACGAGAAACGGTGCTGGTATCATGATCGAATCCCAGATGTCAACCAAACAAAAAACGCAACGCAACGAATCGACCATGGCCACCAACTCACGCCGTCTAAATGTGCAATATCAGCAGCGAAACAACAACCCCCCAAATAAAACCAAATAAAAAGCGCTAGACCGCCCAATCCAAATCGCAAAACGAGACGAGATGCCCAAACGCCCTCCAAATCTAACCCAACCCACTACCTCTTCACCCTCCACCGCCCATCCGCCACCGTCTCAAACCTCACCGTCCTCCCCCTCGCCCTGACGCTCTGCACACCCCCCGCCTCGATCCACCGCCCCAAGTTCTTGCACTGGCTGACATCAAAGCTGCTCAGATGCGTGCAGCCCTCTACAACCGCTTCCACGCCCGTCCCCGTTACGCGCACACAGCCGCGGACACTCAGATGCTGTAATTCCAGCAGGTGCAGGGATATGCAGCGCAGACTCGTGTCCGATACTGCGGAGCCGCAGAAGGCGAGGTTGAGGTGCGTGAGGGCTGGGAGGCCGAGGGCTAGGACTTCGGTTGCGGTGTCGGAGAGGGCGCAGCAGAAGGACTGGTTTAGCTGTTAGTATGTGGGATCGAGGAGGGTGGGTTTGCTTACGAGATCGAGCTCCCGCAGCCCTTTTGCTGCGTTTGTGAGGTAGACGATTGCATTGTCGGTTAGGTAGGTGCAGTCGGCCAGCGTCAGTTTGCGCAGCCGGGGAAACGGGTACACGCTCCAGTGCTGGAACCCTACGTCGGTGATGGTGGTGCATCGCGTCAGGTCAATCTCCTCGATGCGCGCTGCGGCGTGGACGGCAATGTGCGCCATGCTGCGGTCGGTAATGTGTTTGCAATAACTCAGCGTCAGCTTTTTCAATTTGGGACACCCCACGACGGTGCCGGGTGGGAGCGGCTGCGGGACGGGGTGGCCTGGTGGTATTGGTTTCCCGTTGATGGTCAGTCTGCGCCCGTTCATCTGCGCTTGCTGTTGCGCGAGCTGCATCGCTGGAGGCAGCTCTGGGACCACCCAGCCGATTACGCGCGCCAGCAGGTTGTCGCCCACTTTGCGGCAGTTGCTGAGATCCACCTCCTCAAGGCCCTTGGCCTTGTTGACCATTTCAAGCACGGCTGGGCCTGTAATGTCCCAGACAGACTTCATCCGCCAGATTTTGGTGCCGGGCCCACACGTCGTGGCGAGCGCGCTGAAGCCTTCGTCAGTGACGTGGAAGCAGTTTGAAATGTCGACAAAATCGGGGCGCGTGCCGACAAACGGACAGAGAACGTCGACCAACGTCCGGTCCGTGACTTTGCGGTTGTATTTTTTGAGATCGAGAGTTTGGAGAATGTCTTGCGAAGTCATTATCATCTTCAGCCAATGCATCGATACCCTTCGCATGCACATTAGCTCGTATACGTCGAGGTGCTTGAAGATGTTGATTAGGATTGGGTCCTGAAATATCCCCTTTCCATATATGCTCGGTCTTCGCATTATCCTCGCCCGCTTTGGCGTAGCAATGGGCTCGGGGGGCGTAGAGGTGTGTTTGGATAGCGGAGAAGGCGATATCGGCGTTCCATTGGGTGACGGGGATTTTGGAGTCGAGTCGCCCGCGACGCTCGTTGGCGATTCTGGAGTCGGCGGTGCCAGAGAACCTCTCCTCGACCGCGACCTGACATTCTCCAGCTCGATATTAAGGAACGGATCGGGATCGTATGGCTCGTGGGTGACCTTGTCTTCGCGTCGAGTGGGCGTCAAGGGACTCTCGATGGTGCTGGGAGTTTCGCTAAACGTAACGGTGGGCACGCTCTTCTTCCTCGGTGTTCGAGGTATTATTATATCGGCAATGGCAAGCGAATCAATCTTGGGGGTGCTGTCTACGATATCAGCCATGTGCATGTCCAGGTCCTTGCCAGTCCCCAGACGCTCTTTGGCGACCTTTTCGACCTGCCGGCGCACGTCTGGCGAGCACCGCTGCCACAGCTCGTTCAAAATGTCGCCGCTGATCATGAGGCACTCGACCGAGGACACTGATCTCACAGTGGCTGTTCTTCGCGGCGCCAGCGACAGGCTCGCAACCTCGCCAAAGTACTGCCCGGCGCGCAACCTGGCCTTGACTGGCTGAAAGCTGTGTTCTCCCCCAGCAATCGACTTGCGGCGCATGAAAATGGCCGCGTTGCCGTTTTCTTCTGCCGGTTTTGTATTCACAACCTCAACCTCGCCTCGCACAATAAAGTAGACATCACGTCCCTGCGTGCCCTGTTGGATTATGTCGGTGAACGGGGGAAAGGAGCAGGGCTGGGCATTGAGGCCGATGAAGTGGAGAATGTCGGGGGGCAGGCTGGCAAAGAGCGGCAGTTCTTTGAGCAAGAGTCTCACATTCACGCTGCCGCTGCCGAAAACGCTGTGGGCGACGGCGTCGGCCAGGCCTGGGCTCGGCGACTTGCGCTTCTTGTAGGCGCTTATAATGTCTCCCTCTCGCAGACTGCCCGATTCGCCCATCTCGACGTCACCATCGACATGGTCGCGGGTGCGCTTCCCGTTGCGCAGTGTCTTGGACGGGGTCTTGGCCGTGGACCCGCCCATCTCCTTCTTCTTGCGCTCCAGAATGGCCAGGCGCTCCTTGGCCTCGTGCATAATCGCTTTTTCAACGTCGGGGTAGTTGGGCAGCTCCTTCATCAGGTCCTCCTTGGCCAGGCGCACGACGAGCGAGCGCGTGTTGGCAATGATGGAGGCGGTGCGCGGCACGTCCATGAGGATGCCAATCTCGCCAAAAAAGGCGCCCTGCTTGAGCTCGGCATAGGTGCTCTCGCCGTCGCGCGACGTGACGCGCAGGGCGCCGCGGACGAGAAAGTACATGGCCTTTGCATGGTCGCCCTCAGACAGGATCGAGTCGTGCGGCTGGTGCAGCTGGGGGCGCAGGTGGGTGCCGATGGCCTGCAGGAACGAGTCGGGCGCAGAGAGAAAGAGCGGAAAGGAGCGCAGGCGGTCGAGCAGGTCGAGCGGCAGTCCTTGGATGGTGGAGGCGGTCAAGGGCGAGGGGCGGACGGGCCTCGCGGGGTTTGTGTCGGACTCGTAGGCGCGAATCAATGAGAAGGGGTCTGGTATGGGCCCGCCGTTGGCCCTGGCCTGGGCCGTGGGACTGGCGGACCTGTAGCGACGCATGGTGTCGTGTGTCGTGTGTGCAGAGTATGTGCGGGAGGTGCGAATGTTGTTGTGCAGGAGCGGTCGAGGTGGGAGCTGCGGGAGGGTCGTGGCGGCGTCAGAGGGGCAGCGTCGTGGGCGGTAGATTGGTGCTCAGCGCGGCCGCATGGCCATGGGAGAGGGCGCGGCGTGGTCGAGGGGGGTCGTGGACGAAGTGGTTGAGCGTGTGCGTGTGCGTGCAGTGGGCGCGGGCTGGTGAGGGCGAGGTGGGTTGTAGCGAGCGTCAGCACTCATTGGGCGGCGATGATGCAGGTGGAGGCAGTGCGGGCGGCCGACGGATCTACCCACGGCCGTAGCGTCGCGGGGAGGGCTGGTGGCGGACGTTGGAACGTTGCGAGAGATGGCGGCGAGCTGGACGAGAAGATTGTTTGCTGCGTCGCCCTGGAGAGGCCTGCGACGCTGCTGCGCGAGGTTTGCTGACCGGCCGGCAGCGAATCAGACGCGGGGTCGTCTTTTCTAGAAGGCTTCGGAGTTTAACTCTAAAACTGCTCTCTGCCTCAGTTCCCGGGCTGCCCTCCCATTGGCGATGGCCGTCATACACATGCGTCGACGGTGCATTAGCTACAAGGAAGGCGTCGTGGTGAATGTCCTCGCCCCATGATGGTGCCTGCCCCTGCCCGGCTTGTGCGGCGGCGGCGGCGGAGGCAGGCACGACCGGCTATTGTTCGCTGGGGGAAGGAGAGGAGGATTCAGGATGGGGTAAGCCTGGCAAGGAAGCTGCGATAGGGCCCGTGCCATTCCCGACCCCTGGCCCGCGCCGCCTTCCTTCAGCCGCGTGACATCACCTCAGCAGTCATCATGTGATTTCTCCATTCATCGCCATCTATCGTGGTTATCGTATATAACCTCATTTCATTTCATCTCGTGTCGTGTCGTGCGTGTCTTGCGTGTCGTGCCTGCCGTGTGTGTCCTGCCGTGTCATGCCATTACCTCCACCCATCCAGGACCATCCAGGACCATCCCTCCTCGCGCCCCATCTCAGCCCACACCAACCACACCAACACACCAACGTACCCCTCCTCAGTAATAGCTATAATCGCGCTCCCGCCGTCGCTGCTCTCTCCTCTCCCTTCGCTCCTCCTCCTCGTACCGCTTCTCCTTGTGCCGGTCGTACTCTTGCTCCATCTTGTGCCCGCTGATGCCTCCAATCACGGCCCCGGCCACCGTCGTCAACGTACCAGTCGGCCCATCGCCTTTCTTGACCGCATTGGCCACGAGTCCGCCCGCGAGCGCCCCGACCAGCGTCGCCACGACGCGGTGGTGGTTGGGAGATCTGGAGCGTTTTCGCCGGTGCTTGGATTCCTCGCTGTGGTCGCGCTCTTCGCGGTACTCGTGACGTGGGGGCGAGTACGACATGGCGCGATAGCGAGAAGCGTGCGGTCGGCCTCGTTCGTAGGCTTCGTACTCATTCCCTTCGTAATGGCGCGGCCGGGCATCGTAGCCGTACGGCGGCGAGGCAACGCGGGGCTAATCTCGTCAGCAACTGGAGCCGTACTGGACTGTCTGAATTACCGCCAACGCATATCGATCTCTCTCTCTGTCGCGGACGCTGTCGCGGACGTCGATGGCACCTCCATTGGGCCCAGAGTACCGTGCCTTTTCGTCCACATTCATCTGTCTGTCCTCGTCGTACCCGCCGTCTCGCCTCCTCTCCGGCGCATACATCCTCCGTTCGTCTTCGTAATCTGCCAGTCCCCGATCTTGGTCGCTGTCCCTTTGTGCCCGCGAAGACGACCGCAGCTTTTTGCCCTGCTGCGGCGGTGGCCCCGGAGGCGGATGCTTGTTGGTTTGTTTGAATGTCGGAGCCTTCTTCGCCGCGAATCCGTACACCTTGTCGTGATATTTGTCGGTCAATCGATCAACCCCCTCGATCCCGAGTTCCTGTTAAAAGGTCAAAAACTCTACTTTGTGCGACATTGCTTTTAAAGACGTAGGCTGCTTACTACGAGGTCCCCGTATTCATCCGCCATGGTCGTAGATTCCTAAGCGTCCCTAGCTTCCGAGCGTTCCAGCGGAGACGACTCCAGGCGTGATTTTGCGTCAGGGTCCGGATGTTATCCGTAACCAAGTGCGATTGACGCAGCTTAAACCGTGGCCCTGGTTGCTTGAGTCCCGGATCCTGTATGACGTGAGTGCGCGCCCAGAGGCTCGGCGTGGCTTAAACAGGCTCTGTGCGCGTAGATCGATCGAGGGAATGCGAATGCGGGGAAATGGGAATGGTTCAAGCTTGCGATCGTGGGGATGCAAGTGGCAGTCAGGTCGGCGATGTGGTTGGTATTTAGTTTCCTCGAGGCTTTATCGCGCTGGTCGACTGACCGGTCTTGAATGACGGCTTGTGGCGCTCAGCTGAGCGTGCGTCCACATGCGGCACTGGGAGCCTGAACCTCCCCCCACGTGGTAGCCATCGCTTGCGAAGAGGATTGTGGTCCCTGCGTTTTACTGCGTCGAGTATCGCGATGCGATGGGGCTGAATCTACGTCGCCGGGTAAGTCACACCGACAGTGAATGGGCAACACTAACATTGCATTCTTCTTTAGCCCTTTTCGTCCAGTCACCTCCTTTTCTTTGTGATATTCTCTTCATTTCTTTTTTTTTTTTCGACGAGAAAGTCAATGTGCTTGCAGTCTGGTAACCGAGATTAGAATGCCCTTCCAAGCAGGTTTCATACGACATGTTCAGATACCAACATAAGAATCAGCAACACCGTCAACGCGTCAACGGTCTCCCAGCAAGAACATCCATCAAACAATAACAAATTCCATTCAGGTATCACTTAAACCCTCCCAAACCCCTCTCCCCTCATCCCATCTCCCAAAACTCCAACCCATGCCACTCCCTTCATCCCTATGCGCTCGCAGCCTCCAACAGCTTGCCATGCTGCTCCGGATGCGTCTTCTCGACATTGCCCTTGGCCATCTTCTTCATCATAAAGTTTCCGTCAATCTCGACGTCCTCGACCAGCTTTCCGTCGACGACGCGCCACTTTCCGGAGATGGTCAGGGTGCCGACGGGGGGCTTGGCGTTGACGAGAGAGTCGACGCCCGAGGGGACGTTGGTGAGGGTCAGTTTGTATGTTGTCTGGGTGGATTAGCTGAGTGGAGGAAGGAAGTATGGCTTGTGGAAGGCGAAGAAAGACACTGAGTTTGGTGGAAGAGATAGGGAGAGGACGTGTAGAGGGTTTGGTGGAAGGTATGGATAGAGAGAACTGACCTGGCCGATGGGCTTCTTGTCCGTGACCATGTAGGAGGCTTGCCCGGTTGGGTCGCCAGACTCGAACTCGTGCGAGATGAGGGCAGGGCACAGCGTCTTGATCATGAGCTCGTGGTTGTGGAGGGCGGCAATGACTTGGTCCTCGGTGAGGCCAGCGGGGATGGCGGTGCTAACATTAGTAGTCGACATGTTGACGTTTGGATGTGTAGAGTCGTCTAGGTGGCAGAGAGTTGGAAGAGCTGGAATGAATTCTGATATTCCGGAGATGGTCCAGTAGATATGCTCTCAGCAAAAGGGGTATCGAATCTTGAGTCAGTCAGTCTGCTCTACAGAAAAAAAACAATACTCCTCTCGAGGAAGATCGCAAGTTTATATACATGACGATCTGCCGGCGGCGTTATAGAGAGGCGTCCCGCTACGCTCCGCAACTTCCGCCAAACCTACCCCTACAGCACACCACATACCGCCCAACCCCAGTTCTTCGCCTCGTTTCACCTCACCTCTCCGCTCTGCACGTCGTCTCACCTCGCTCACCGGCCCCCTATCCACATCATCATCATCAGCAGCATCTTGGCTCTTCCCTGCCTCCCGAAAATAGCATTCCCGCACCCAACACCCCCATCTCCGAACCCTCCAAGCTCTCCTAGGAATCTAGTACGTCAACACAACCCATCACCACTCGCGCTTCAACACCCGCTCCTCTAGGCACCTCTAAAGCGCGTGCACGGCACGTTCTCGCGCCCGACGCCCACCGCAAACGTCCTGCCGCCCCGTCCCAATCCAGACATCTGCGCAGGGACACTTGCCAGCCATCCACGGATCTCCGCGTTAGCGCGTGCGTGCGTGCATCGTTTGTGAACGTGGCGTCGACGAAAAGGGGCATGGTGCGGCGACGCAGTGTTTTTGCGGGGAGCCGGTGAATGGCGCGCTAGTAATTATGGAACGGACTAGGCAGAGTGCTGGCTGGTGAGGTCACGACTCGAGGACGCGTGCCAAGGGGGAGCTGGGGTGTGGTGATGTGGTGCAAGATTGTGCGGGGTGGGATGCATGATGGGGGCCGTGGGGGATGCGTGTCGTGGAGTGGTAGGTGCTGACTGTGCTGTGCCGTGTGTGAAGTTCGGAGCCGAGAGGCGTGAAGGAATGGTTTGGGATGGGATGCAAGGAGAGAGTGCGTGGTACTGTAAGGCTCACGGGTGGGTCGTTGGACAACGTGCATGCACATGTGGCAATTCTCCGATTGGGGGAAGGGTGGGGCCGGAGGCTGATGACGTTAAGATGTTTCGAGGGAACGTACAAGTACATTATACTTTGACTCAGCGGGAGGCCGAAATACGTCAGATGCTGGACAAAGTAGAGCTTCAGCAAGATGCATTGGGTTGGTGTAGTCGCAGTTGAGCCGAATGAGACGGAATCAACAATAAGGAACGACGAATCAGAGGCTGGATGCCGTGTTAGTCAGCTTCCGATAGGGCATGACGACGAGGCTTATCCGACGCACCGACATCCACCTTCAACGAGCGGCATCGCGGGCGATGATACATCCCGTGGCCAGTAATACGTTTTGTTGAGTTGACAGTCCTTAGAATAGAGCGTCTACGCCAAGCGATATCATCATTCTGCGGCCTCTAATAGCGGCCCGAATAGCGACAAGAGGACGCAGGCCGCCTAGCAATTGGACGACAACGAGATATCGCATAGCAGCGGCCCAGCATCACACTACCTACCCGATACCTCGTATAAAAATAGATGCCCGTTTCTTTCTCATCTCATGAATGAAAACAACAGAAGCACAACAAACAAACACGAAAACTCATCTCCTATCCATCTATCTGCATCCGCAAGAACCTTTCTCCAACTAAAGAAGAATCCCATCCCCACCTAATCCACGCGTTCTCAGTACCCATCAAGCATTCCTCACCACACCGCACCGTCCACGCCATCCACGCACTCCCGGCGCCCGCCGCCGACACACCGACACCATGTCTTGTCCTCACATCAGCCAAGCCGCGATTCCTCGACACGCCCAGCACCACTACCGCCCTCTTCCGCGCTCCGCAATACTCGCGGAGGTGCATTTTCGGCTGCGGGGGAGAACACGCTTCTCTTGGACAGACGCTATGTTTCAAGATGCGTAGACTGATTAGTCGGGCATGAGTGGCGAGGTGCACACAGTTTACGTGTGAGCAGGGGGATGGGGGGAGGTAAGGTAAGCGTACATACGTACGTTGCATGGATGACTACATTCAATCCGCCACCACCATTTCAGCAATTTCTGGAGTCGGGATACAGTACAACATGTACATTGGAAGAAAAAGAAGAACGAGCATATCAACAAACGCCCATATGCAGCGCGCTCCGCCAAAAAAAATCCGCCAAACCTCGCGTTCGCAGCGTGGTCGCTACACGAGTCGTGCGGACCGGGCCAGATTGGTCCCATCGGGAACCTGTGTGCATTGCATTTGCATGCGCCGGACACGCAGCGATGCCGAACCGAACCGAGTTTCGCTCTCCACGCCGGCATGCGTGCATGACTCGACGTGTCCGAGAGTGATTCCAGCATCAACGGACCCCATCTCATCCCACCACCACTCTCTCCCACCCCTCCCCTCACAACTTACTCTCCACCCCCTTCTCCCCATCTTTCCCCGAAAAACTCACCCCAACATTCCCCTGCATTGTCCCACTCCGATTAATCACCTGCAGCCTCCTCCCCCTCGCAACCGGCTCATCGTCATCCCTCTCGCGAATATAATACGCCCAATCCGCCGTCTGATCCAGCTCCGTCTGACTATACCCATTCCCCAACCACGCAAACCGATTGCCATTATACTTCACCTCCCAATCCTCCAACCGCAACTCCATCATCGCCTCGATATAGTGCAGCGTAGACCCCGGCCACAGCGCGGTGATGGGTCCGTCCGCGCGCTGCTTGTACCACGAGCGGCACGGATCGTGCCAGACGGTTTTCTGCATGAACCAGTCCTTGTGCGCGATGAAATCGGCGACTGCGTCGGCCTTGGGGGAGAATTGCGAAATGTTGTGTGTCTGGAAGCGGTCGATGAGCTTGAGCATGTAGTCTGCCTGGCACTCGATGGCGCTGAGCACGGGCCCGTTGCCGATGGGGCAGTTGGGGCCTAGGAAGATGAGGTAGTTGGGGAAGTCGGCGGCCGCGATGCCAAAGTAGGATTGCGCTTCGGTGGACCAGAGGTCTTGCAGGTTCTTGCCTGACGGGCCGATGACGGGGAAGCGTGGTTTGAAGGAGGTGTTGAAGCCTGTCGCGCAGATGAGCACGTCGACGGGGTATTCTTGGCCGTTGTCGCAGAGGCAGCCTTTTTCGGTGATGGAGCTAATCTCGCCGTAGACGACGTCGACGTTGGGCTTGCCGAGGGACTCGAGATAGCCCACGCCGGGCGTGAGGCGGCGGCATCCGACATGCCAGTTGGGCACGAGGCGCTCTTCCAGGTACGGATTCTGCAGCTTCTCGTGCATCTGCTGCCGGAAATATGCCTCGGTATCGTTGTTGGTGTTGGTGTCTTTGAGGAAGATGCCGAATTGGCCATTCAAACCCCGCTCGACGTTTTGCCGGTATTCGAGGAGCGTGTTGGGCTTGGTGGCAAATTCGAGGCGCTCTTGGTCTGAAAAGACGTGCTGCTCGAGGCCCTGGACAGGAGAGACCCACGTCGGCTCGCGGATAAAGGTCGTCACCTTCTTGACGTGGGGCTGGATGGTTGGGAGGACTTGGATGCCAGAGGAGCTGCACAGGTGAGCTTGAGCCACTTGTCCACAGACACTACTTACCCGTTGCCAATGAGTCCAACATGGCGGCCGCGCAGATCAATCTTCTCGTCCCAATTCGCAGTGTGCAGGAGCACGCCCTTATACTTGTCGATGCCCGGGATCGCAGGCCACTGCCAGTTGTTCAAGATGCCAGACGCGTTGACGAGAATGTCGCAGTGGTCCGTCACCACAGTCCCCCTCTCGAGGTCCTTGATGTGCACATCATAGCCGCCCTTTTCCTTGTTCCAGTACGCGCCGTCGACTTGGTGCCGTGTCTTGACGTACTTGTGTAGGCCGTATTTGCGCGCAAAGTCGTTGAAATACTGGAAAATCTCCTTGGAGCTGGCGTAGACGGCGGACCAGTCGAGCTTCGGCTCAAACGACCAGGTGTAGTTGTGGGCAGGAACGTCACATGCGCATCTAGATTGTCTTAGCATGTCTCTAGTCACAGATTGTGGCGGATGCGAGATGAATAGCCGAGGCGGGGCCACTCCATGTCGAGACATGAATCGCGAGACAAAACTCACCCAGGATATCGATTCTCCCACCAAGTGCCCGACACTTCGGGGTTCTTCTCGTAGACTGTGAGAGAGAAGTTTGAAAAGTGGCGTTGCAGCTTGTATGCCATTAACAATCCCGAAGCACCAGCGCCGACGCAGACAACTCGGACATGTCGAGGAGCGTGAATTGGCCCCTGCAGCCGATGCTGTGCATCTGTCTCTGGGCGGTTTGTGGACGGGACGATGAAGTCGGCCATGTTGTGCAAATGCAGAGACACGGGAGAAAGAGGCGGTACGAGGGATCAAGTGCGACGAGGGTTGGCATCTGACATGGCACCGCTTTATATTGAATTCACGTCTCCTTCGCACAAGAGTCATTGCGGGTTCCAACATCTTCTCGCACGAGTCAAGCGGTGGGCCGCGAAACCCGTGTTTTGGACCAATATCCGGGGTACGCGTACGATTCGTGGGGAACGCTTGTTCGAGGCTGCCTTATTCGTGCCTGGGCCGGCCGATGGTAAAGCATTTCCGCCCACTCAAGACACAGGATCCGCCATTCCGACTCGATGGTACTCGATAGTTGGCTGAACGGTGACTGTCTTACATGTAGGACACGACAATAGTGTCGCGACTTGCAGTGTGCAGTGAGCGGCTGTCCAACGCGGAGTTGTTCCCATGTTGGAAATTATTCTTGATGTTTGTCCGACAAAAAATGATATTCAATGTCAAGTAGTGCATATTCTGGTCGCGCGAAAAGGCCTCTTTTTGTTGGGAGCGCCATGCTTTCATTCCTCACTGGATTGTGAAGCCTCCGTCTACGACCAGCGAAGCCCCAATCATGTAGCTGCTTGCTTCCGAGTGCAAAAAAGCAATCGAGTCGCCAATTTCGGCCATGTCTGCAAAGCGCTGGACCGGGACCTTTTTGCTTTCCAACTTCATGGGATTACCAAACTCGAGCTCAACGTCCATTGTGTTTTGCACCAATGGTGTCAGGACATAGCCTGGGCAAATGGCGTTTATCTTGATGCCTCGAGGAGCAAAGGCAATCCCGTCTGCCCTGGTCAGACCTACCACTGCGTGTTTGCTCGTTGCATAGGCCGTTGAGGGGACGGTGAGCGTGGGGCCGATGACGCCGTACATGGACGCCGTGTTGACAATGGAACCGCGGAAAGCGCGTGGTGACTCGGACAGCTTCTCCTGCTGCAACATTTGTCGAACTTGAGCCCTTTGACACAGCCAAACGCCTCGTGTGTTTACTGCTAGGACTCGTTCAAAGTCGTCAAGAGGAATCTCGTCGGTTGTCTTGAGAGCGCCGCCAATGCCTGCATTGTTCAGGGCGTAGTCTATCCTGCCAAACTCCTTGACAGTCTGATTGATACTGTCGTTGACGGCGTTTTCACTCGCCACATCGAGCTCAATCTCTTTGACCTTGACGTCGGGGTAGCTCTTTTTCAGTTCTTGGACGGTTTTGGTGACGGGGTTTCGGTCGAGAAGAGCAAACGAGCGAACACCTTGACGCGCGAGGGAGTAGGCAGCATACTGGCCAATGCCTGCGGTTGTCAACGTGGGCCAGTGCGCTCAGGTGTCCAGCTCACCCGATCCAGCACCTGTAATGTACGCGACTCCCTTGAGCGCAAACGCCATGTCGGATGGAAACACGGTTGTCAAATATGTAAAATGCCCGAATATGTACAGAGCAGCAGAAAGATGTAGCTGGAAATTTTAGGAAAAGATCTGGCGATTCATGCTTCTTCGCGCCTTGACAGCTTTACAAGTAAAGCTGAGCTTGAGCTCTGGCGCGGACTGGGAAAGTGGATGTTGGACCCCGCGTCCAACCCCAGTCGACAAGCCTCGTGCTCGTGTTGCCCGGGCTGCGGGAAGTCCAAGGAAGGCGGTGGCCAAAGGAGCCTTGGTGTCAGCGCGGAGGGCCGGGACTGGATGAAGTTTCCCGCGGGTCTTCGGTTGGATGGGGTCGACCCGAGTCATGTTCTCCGGGCGTAAACCGGAGGCGTGTATGCATGGCATGAAGCCCACCGTTCTGCAACTGGCTTACTGACGGACCGAGGCTGCGATGAACAATGCCATGTTGGATTGCCGCAATGAGGGCGCGGTCGAGAGCCAGAGCGGCCGGTCGAGGCCCACCATGCCGACACCCGACATCTCGACATCTTCCTGAGTTGCAATTGAACGGTGAGCATCGAGCATTGTGGATCCCGAGATCGGGACTTGAGAGTGAATGGCAGAGGGTTGAGAGGGCTGAGAAGGGATGGGACGGGAGGGTGACGTAATCCCTTCGTGCGTCATGTGAAGTCGCGGATCGGTCGCGCCTTCCCGGTGCACAGACCAGGCTGTTTTGTCTTTCTGTTCGGCACGGAAACAAACAAAAAGAAGCATGCACAGTGCATCCGCCAGCCATGACGGCCACCTCAACCCGCATCGCCCAAACCTCGCACGAAGTCAAGAAGCAGTACAAGCAAAATGGCCCACGCCTGCCGGAGCACATGCTGCGACAGCTCCAACGCGACGCCGAACTCGACCGACGCGCCGACAAGTCGCGCGCGCTGGAGGAGCGACGCAAGAGCGTGAAGAAGAAGCGCGAGGAAAAGGAGCAAAAAGACCGAGAGTACAGGGAGCAGGCGGGCATCGGACTGGCCACGCAGCTGATAGGCTTCTCCCACTCGCAGGCGCAGATGAAGGGCGTCATGGAAACATTCTTGGGCTTTGCGAGAACCAACAGAAACAACCAGCCTGTGCAAAAGGAAGTTGCTCGAGAACCTTGGGATGAAAGCGACGACGACGACATACTGGCCGATTTGCCAGCCACCAAGCAGTCGAGTGGAGACTGGCACGACGATGACTTGGACGACGACGCGCTGGCTGACATGTACGAAGTCGCCATGTCGGACACTGCAGAGCCACCGAAAAAGCCGCCCTTGCCACAATCCACCCCCGACGAGGATGCCGAGTACATGCGACTGCACGGCCCCTTCAACAAGGCCATTGAAGACATACTCCAGGCCCTCCCAGGGCCCTTGATCGAGCTGCTGTCGCAAGACATTTCTCTGAATCTGGCGTCGTGGAATCCTGATCAGTCGCTTCTTCACAGACTCAACCCCATTGGCGTCCCGCCGCATCGCCTGCGCATCAAGTCGGACTGTGTCGTCACGCTGTTGCGCGACCTCGACACGAGCAGCCAGCTCTCCAGCAGCAGCCATCTCCGGGTGCTCAAGTTTGAGAGAGCCAGACTCGAGTGCTTGGTGCTGGATGGCCAGCTAAAGGGGACCAAGACGTTCATCACTCGTGTTCCGTTTACGGCGAATTACCGCAATGAAGATGGACGCCCTTTTCAGAGAATGCAGTTTCCTGTCCGAGTCTCTACAGATTTTAAACTTGTCAATTCGCCAAAGAAGGTCGCAGAGACTGCTTTTAAGCTCCCTTGCATCTCCGGCCAGCCGCGATCTACGGCAAGAAAACTCGTTCGAACAAACTCGCGATCAAAGTCGAACAGCGACCCGAACCCTAGTTTCAAGCTCCCTGGACTCCCGGCCTCCAAGTCGAAACCAATCACGACGCTGGCAGATCCGGCCCACTCTCCAGATGAATGGGATGACTTGTTTGACAGCGGCACCCAGATAGCGCGAGAGTTGCGATCTGATGGTTCCAAAAACACCGTCCCCGGACAGAAAGCGGCGACCTCGCTCACACAAGACTTCAATTTCAGCTTAGAGGATTGGGATGAGGATATAGACGATTGTTTTGATGCTGCTATCTTGCTGGACGGGATCGCCGACGAGGACTTGCAGTTTATCGAATCTCCTGAGCCTTTAGAACCGCCAGCAAAGCCGACAAAGCCCTCAACACCGCTTCCCAAAGTAACGCAGCCTCCACCCAGGCCGCACACACAGCCCAAACTCAAGAGGAAGGGGTTAAGCCCGGTTGCGCAGAGTGCTGCAAAGCGAGCAGCCCCAGAGAGACGTGCGATCCCAAAGCCGAGTCTTCCTGTCTTGCATACCTGTGGCTCTTTTTCCGAATTTGGATTCTCCACGCAGGATGTTACGTCCTTGTTGGACGACGACGAGAGTTTGATGTTTTCTTCGCCCGAGATTGCCGCGTGAGGAGTCTTCTTTTCCTTGTTATGCTTGGATACCCGTAGTCTTGCCAGGCTGGCACACTGTTTACGACACGACCATGGACATGATCAATGCATCTCATCAACCTCAATGTTGCCTCCTTTCTTGAACCCAGTGTCATATCACCATGTCTCCACCTTCGTCCGCCTCACCCGTGTCTTCACTCTCTTCCTCTTCGTCCAGATCCTCTAGCGGGAACGTCAATATCGCGGCCACGTTGCCCAGATTCTCCAGCCGCTTCCCGCTCTCGTGCAGACTGCTCAACACGCGCACCTCGCCCCCTTCTTCCCGTACTCGCTCCACCAGTGCCACCCACTTTTTTCTTTCTGCAACCTTTTGTGCTCGAAACAGGCCATTGCTGATCAGCAGCACGCCGCCGCCTCGTCCCACTGCCCCCTTGTCCACGGCCTTGTGCACCTCTTTAGGTCCGTACCACGCCCGGCCGTCATCTGCGCGGAGGAGGGCCATGAATTTGTCCATGAGCGACGTCTCGCGCGCGTACTTTGTATCCGACAACCGTGCCTTCAAGGCCGGCGAGGCCAGCACTTCTGACAGCGAATGCAAATGCGGCGACGACGAATGCGCAACCAACACGGACGGCACCAGCGCCATCAGCGGCTTATTATTCGTCCGCGTCGCCTCCCCCTTGACATACTGCAAGAAGCTCTGCGCCGTGAACCCCGGGCTCGCCAACAACAACGGCACCGTCCTATCCTCCCTCGCCTCGCTCTCCACCTTCGTCCCCCCGAGATCCAAATACCTCAACAGCGTCGCCAGCGCAGTAGCAAAGAACTTCTCGACCCCCTTATCATGCCCATCCACACCGCCCCTCCGCTTCCTCGGCACCGCCACCTCGACGCGCTGCCTCAAAATCGTCTGGTGCTCTGTGATGACGCAGATATTCGCTACCCCCTCGCCCATGACGACCGCCCATAGCTCGGCCCGCCGCTCAGCGTCGCACGCCTCCCGCAACACCTCCAACGCAACGCTATCCCATCCCCCGCTCTTCTCGACCGTGAACGCGCGATTGAGCTCGAGATCCAGCGTGTGGAAGGCGCCGAGGCGCACGAAGTCGTTCTCGACGGCCACGGTGCCCGAGACGTGCAGCTGGCCGGCGGCGATGTCGAAGTCGGTGCTGGTGATGCTGATGGTGAGGTCGAGGGCCATGCGTTGCGAGGACGTGGCGCCGCTGTCCGAGGTGCTGGTTATGCGGCGGATGGCTTTGGCGCGGAGCAGGTCGGTGGGTTGGAGGAGGTTGTAGGCGTGCCACATGTCTTCGGGGTCTTGGGGGAGGAGGGTTGCGGGGCCGGAGGCGTCTTTCGTGGAGATGGAGGATTTGAGGAGGCGCATTTTGGGAATGGGAGGTGTCTGTTTGTGTGTATGTGTGTGCGAGATTTTTTGGAGCGGGTTGGATGGTGAGGTGAGTCGAGATGAATGTTGTGCGGGACAGTTTGATCTATGTGGCGTGGTGGGGTTGTTTGTGGCTGGGCTTTATCGATAAGAGCGTGGCTTGTGGCTTGTGGCTTCTGGAGCCACCTCCATTCTTTCCTCTTACACAAGCCAGATTGCTTATTATCCTCCTGACCCTATTTAGCTGGCTGGACTCGCAATACCCCTGACAGAATACACACGTTCGAGGTCTCTGGATTCGAGGGGGCCGAGCACCAAGCAGCAGCTCACATCTTTGACCATGTGAATGACATGGCTCAAAAACTGTTGAACAAGAGCACAGGTTCTAACACAGGTCCAGTCATCAGCGGTCATTGGAAATAGTAATCTCATCCGAACACGGAGACAGCTCCAAGTTTCTAACCAAAGACGGCGCACGTGTGAATCCTACCCGAGACTCGGTCCACGGCTTTCGCAACGGGTTCCATACCATTCATTCATCGAGAAGAAGAACGTAAGGCTGTCACAAGCCTCAGAAACATAGAGCTCACCCGATCCAACCACCGACCACGTTTTGCACTCTTTGATATTCTCCATTCCCTAGTGTCGTCATGTATCTCAGTCAGCTTCCTTCACGCTTTCTGTAAAGTTTTTCTGCTTGTTCTTCACTGCTTCATTTTATATTTCTCTCTGCTCCATTACCGAATCATATCATCTCATTGCCTCGATTGTATTTCTGGATCCCAGGGTTCACTTCATGTCGGAGTGCAACAAGACACGAGATGTTCAGTGATAGTCAATCTTGCTCTCACAAGCCCACCCACAGCTTCTCATTTTGCAATTCGACATGGCTTGGCTGGCACAAGATATATTTGTTGCGTACGGATCTCGTGCCAGCCGACACCGATACCTTATAGGTGAAGCCGCCCCTTAAAAAATGTCGTCCTCGAAGTCACTTTCCCTTCGGTTGACAACCTTTGATCATGCCTTCCTGCAGTCTCTCCGCCCCGGCGCTTCCCAGCATTTTTCATAGTGCTAAGCCGACCTTTGCTTTTTCAGACACCAACCAGAATCACCTTGGTTTTGAAGTGTCCTACCTGAACAACAATAACATCTGCAGCTATTCATCCGACGATTTCGTTCCTGTACTTAGCTATGGAGGGCAAACTTTGACCTGCTCCTTTAGTGCCGGGCCCGCCAAGTCATTCGTCCTCTGTCCTACGGTCCCAGTTACGGGTTTGGCGACTGGCACTTATACTCTAGGGTATACGAGTGCCGCTTTGCTAGTCATTCCACCCCTGACATCCACGTTTTACATTGGACCGGATCCAACGACCTCGACTCAGTATGTGGTCGTTACGATGACCTCTACTACCCAGGACAGCACGCCATACCAGACGACATTGACCCAGTACAAATATAGCAGTACCGTCACCAGTCCCACAGTCGTTGAAGGCACAGGTTCTCCAGTCGTGCAGACGTCAACCGCGTTTGTCAACTCTTGCCCACCAAACTCACCTTCCGCCTCGAGCTCTTCAGGGGCTTCGAGCAGCTTTACATGCCCAGACGGACAAGGCGGGACTATCAACACTGAAAAAGGCGCCTTTATCATTGAGTGCAACTGCGACCGCGTGGGTAGCGACATGGGACCTGTTTCTGCCGCCAATCTCAACCAATGTACGCAAATATGCGCAAGCACCAACGGCTGCGTCGGTGTTTCTTATCCGTCCAACGGCCCGTGCTACTTGAAGTACGATCAGCCGCCCTGTCAATACAACTCCAACATCCGGGGCGCCCGCCTTGCTCAGTACCAGAAACCGTCCAGCACCCCGAGCACCCCGAGCAGTCCGAGCAACACGGGGCTGCAGTGTCCCAAAGACGATGGATCCTCTTACATTGCCACGGACGGCACGCTCTGGGTCGTGGATTGCTTCAAGGACCGTCAAGACAGCGACTGTAAGTCCGCCAATCCCAGCCCACTCTCTTCACTAAACAGTCACAGTGAGCAACACATTGGCGTACACGCTCAACCAATGCATTGAATTTTGTGAACAATTCTCCAGATGCGTCGCCGTGTCTTTTGTTGCCGGGAGCCCTGGCACGTGCTATATCAAGTCTGCAGCCAACGCGTACAGCACAAACTACGCCGTATGGGCCGCACGCAAGGCCTCCATCAACCCGGCGCCCCAGCCGGCCAAATTACACAGGAATCGCGTCGTGCGCGATAAGCGGGCCACACTGGAGCCGACAGTCACTGTAGGAGTGGGCGCTGCTGTATCGTTATCCTCTTCAGCAGCAGCAGGTGTAGGAGTATCCATTGGACTAGGCTCTTCCGCAGCACCACCGTCATCGGCGATAGCAAGTATCGGAGCAAGCATCGGATCTACAGCTACATCATCGCCATCACTGGTACCACCACCCCAAAACTACGGCGCTCCAGATTATGTGTATACGGGCAACGACTACATGGTCACGGCTACGCAGAAGATTACGACCATCGCAGTTGTGTGAGTATATGACTGTTTTGGTCCAAGTTTGAAAAGTGTTTATGCTGATGATTGTAGCACCGCAACGCCGGCCCCGTCTGGTACGACGACAACGACAGTCGCCTACACCGGCCCGATGACTGTATACTACGATGTACACGAATAAATATGCCACGGTGGTTACTACAGTCACGTCGACGACGTGTGGTGCTGAATCGTAAAAGTTCATCAGTGGATAGCTGCTGTGAGGAATGAGCGAGAGAGAGAGAGTGCGCATATGCGTTAAAGGGTGTCAGAGGGTGGATATCGAGGTGATGACCTCACACACAACGGCGTTTGCAGGCTAGCCTGATTAGGCTCAGCTCTGGATAGATAGCCCTCCTTGAGCTCGCGCACAGCGAGAGCTCAAGCAACCAAGCTACAATCAACACTTGCTTCCTCCCGATCAGTTTGCCCCAGTTCAACA
>ML996207.1:0-61798 GCA_010093805.1 Polyplosphaeria fusca
CCCCCCTCTCCCGCCGTCACGAAAACCGCACATCAATCTCCCTTTCGACCCAAATCGTCGCATCCCCACCACCACCCCCCTTCCCCCCATTAACATGCGCCTGCGGCTGCACCGTCGCAAGCTCCGTATCCCCCCCTCCATCCGCCTTCGTCTGCATCGTCGGATTCAACAAACTCGACTCATCGTTCAACAACGTAAACCCTCGACTGCGCTTCGCGCTGCTCGACCCCGCGGCCGAAGGATGCGATGTGGATGCCGAGGGCGTGGGTTCGGATTTCACACCCACGATGTGGCGGCGGTAGGCTTTGTAGAGGACGGGCACGACGATGGGGAGGCAGGCGCAGATTACGCCGGCGGTGGCGGAGGCGACGGAGAGGATGAGGAAGATTACGACGCCGTCTAGTGGGGTGTTAGAGGGTGGGAAAGGAGGGGGGAGGGAGGTGCGTACAGGCTGGGTCGATGATGTCGTCGGTGTCGGTGGATAGCTCGATGATGCGGGCCATGTCGGTGCCGCAGGCGATTACGCCGACGGAGAAGACGCCGATTAGGCCGACTTTCTTGGTGAGGGACATTTGTAGCTGCGAGATGCTGAAGACGGGGAGGAGGAGGATGGCGGCGTCGGAGATTAGTCCGAAGATTAGGGGACGAGATACGTTTGTGACGTTTGTGGCGTTGCATTGGCCGGTGATGGGGTAGGGTGGTTCACGATGGTATCTCGAGTAGTAGCGCATGAAATACCACTGTACGGGCCAGCATTGGAACTGAGGGCGTTCAGAGTCAGCATGTTAGGAAGCCACAGATCAAGGACACTGTCTCGTATTGGAGTACAGCAGTCGCAGGGCGAGACATGCTCGAGAGATGATTCGAGGGCTCCAGGGAAGAGCAGCAGAGTTGAAAGACACCTACAAGGTAGAATCCCGTGGCTCCGATCAGCCAAAGCACGACATAGACGAGGTTTGCCCACCACGCTATCTGCAGCCACTTCTGGCTCACCAAAAACAGCCTGCGGTAGAAGAAGAGGAGCGTCAATTTGATCCAGGTAAAGGTTGACGGCGTAAAGACCATTGTGATCCAGACATGTCTAAAGGCATTGGAGAGATTTCGAGGGTAGTTGGGGTCCTCGGCGTTGATGCGCCAGGAGTGCAGGCCAAGTCCAAAGTGGGTAGCAGCGAGGAGGTTTCCTATCATCACATCGACAAAGAGGGCCGACAAGACGATTAACAGGTCCTCGGCGAGGAGGATGCGGATGTTGAAGCCAAACTTTTCATGTCGATAGCGGTCGTAGTAGTGTGCGACGAGGCGCGCGACGACGAAGAAGTTCACCAGGACCAGGAGAGTGATGAGGGCGGCGTAGAGTTGCGGACGACGATCTTCGTGATAGATGGCTTGCTGGGCAGCCGTCAAAGTTGGTGCCATGAAGATGTTTGAAGGGGGTTGCGAGAAATAGGTAATAGCTGACAGAGGGCGTCGATCGGCGCCACCAAGGCACTCCCCGGCTGAGGCGTTCCAGTACCCGCTATAGACAGCGCGCTAGCGTGGACAAAAAGCAACGGGAAAGTAGAATAAAGACATTACTCGGGCTAGATCTGGATGTGGAGGCAGCTATATCTGACCTGGCGGGCGTTGGAGGCGGAGGTCAGCCAATGCCATGGTGGGGGAAGGGGACCGAGGACGAGGCTGTCAGACTGTGTGACTGTCCTCATTGAGCCGGGCAGCTGGCGGGCCATGAGGCATCCGTCGGACTTGAGTACGGGCGACCAACACGACGAGGGGGAGGATGGGCTGTGAGTGGAGGAGAGGGTAGGGATGGTGTAGGGATGGGCGCCCACGCCGAGCTGATGGGGAAGGATGGCGCGCAGCGGCCACTAGCGGTAGCTCCCGCCCCTCCAATTGCTTGTTGCTCTTCTACCGGTGAGGGACATTTCATAATCCTCTACCAGGGCTGACTGCATCGTGCGACCGTAAGCACCAGGGATGGCTGAGAGTGCAATTCGCAAAGCGTACGCCGTGCCACCTCCCCACATGCTCCTCCGGCCTCCTTCTGGCGCTATCTCCGGCGCGCCTCCGCAAATGGCTGCCTCGGTGTTTGCTTTGCGGAAATGACACCGAAAAACGGCCAGTCAGTCTCCCTGCACGAGTACAAATGCCTGGCTCTCGCAATCTACTCTGACACCTTCCAGACCAGAGGTGCAGCCCGCCTGTGCGACCAGTTGACGCCTGTGCAACGCCGACACACCGGCACGCCCGCGCATTGCAATCCTCCTCCCCAACGACACCACTCGACTCCACGCCATGGCTGCACACGAGCTGGATGTGTCCGGCGAGAAGCTGGGCGTTGCGCACCGCACCGAGGCGGCTGTGGTTGTTGGCCATGATGCCGCCGCCGAGAGACGGGTGCGCCGCAAACTCGACCTCCACATGATGCCCCTCTTCTTCGTCTTGTGTAAGTCAATCGACACCTCATCAAGTTGCTCGATGGCTACCGACCACCTGTACTGCGAGCTGATCATGTTGCATAGACATGTTTGCTTTCCTCGACAGGAACAATCTCGGCAATGCTCGCATCGCTGGCATGACCAAGGACCTGGACCTCGTCGGCGACAGATACGACTGGCTAGTCACCATCTTTTACATTGCCTACATCATCTTCGAGTTCAGTTTGCTCCTCTGGAAAATCTTCCCGCCGCACGTCGTCTGCGGCATCGTGGTGCTCTCATGGTAAGCGACAGTAAGCACGTCGATGAACGTGGCTAATCAGGGCAGGGGAATCATCGCAACGGTGCAGTCAGCCGCCCAGAGCTGGGGCGGCTTGATGGCGATTCGTTTCCTGTTGGGCATGTTCGAAGCGGCATACGCGTAATAGCGCCCTCCCACGCATTTCCAATCCATACTGACGTGCACTTCCGGCAGACCAGGCATCATCTATCTCCTCTCCTTCTTCTACCTGCGCCATGAAGTCGGCTTTCGCTGCGGTCTCTTTGCGTCCGCGGCCCCGCTCGCGTCCACGTTTGCCGGTGCTCTCGCGTATGGAATCACCAGCGGCCATGCATCACTGGCCAATTGGCGACTGCTCTTCCTCGTCGAAGGGCTGGCGACGCTGATCTTGGTTCCTTTTGCGTGGATGTTCACGCCGGATTCCCCGGATACCGCGCGGTTCATGAACAGCGAGGAGAAGGAGGTTGTCAAGGCTCGCGTTCTGCGACAGGTCGGCCATGTGGCGCGACGTGGATCTCTGAGCGTGAAGGAGGTTGCACAAACTCTGGTGGACCCGATTGCGTGGAGCAACGCGGTGGGAAGAATCGCTTCAGTGAACTAGACGGCGCTGACAATCCCAGCTCATGTACTTTGCTGCGAATGTCAGCTACTCCAGCCTTCCAGCCTACTTGCCGACGATTCTCAAGGACATGGGCTATACCAGCATCGATGCCCAAGGGCTCTCTGCTCCAGCCTACTTTTCCGCGTTTCTTTGTGCTCTCGTGACGACCTGGATTGCGGACCGAACTCAACAGCGCGGTCTGACGCTCGTGGCTACGTCTGCCGTCGGCGGCATTGGCTACACCATCCTCGCAACCGTCAACACCGTGGGCGTACGATACTTTGCAACCTTCCTCGCCGCCGCCGGAGTCTTCTCCACCATCCCAAACATCCTGGCCTGGACTCTGAGTAAGTTGTTCCTTGGTCACAACACCATCTCAAGCTAATACACCATCAGACAACCAAGGCAGCGACTCTCGCCGCGGCGCCGGCCTCGTCTTGATCAACGTCGTCGGCCAATGCGGACCCATTCTCGGCGCGAGAATCTACCCGACCGACGAAAAACCACGCTACGTCAAGGGCATGAGCATATGCGCGGCGTTCATGTTCTTCACGACGCTGCTCTCGCTCAGCCTGCGCGTCTTGCTCGTGTGGAAGAACCGGAGGCTCGATCGCAAGTACGGAAAGGATACGACGGACGAGACGACGGCCAAGGCAGTGGAGAACTATGGGCCTGATTTCAGATATGTCTTGTAGTTGTGGGACTGAGGAAACGGGGATGGGAAAAAGCAATTTGCATGTAGAGGCTGGGCATGGGGAATGCGCCCTGCACCTCTGCCCAATAGGTTGATTTGAATTCAATTGATGTGTGTTAGCATTCCCCATCGTATGGTTACCTCAAGCACGTGTGGACGCCGCCGCCTCCACAGTATCTCGTGGCAGTATCGTGGATGCAGGCTAGGGGGCGATTCCTAATAATCTGCATAGAGGGCATGGCTGACATGAATGTGCTTGTAAGACTACGGCCATCTCTTGGCGGTGATTTGGTAAGCTGCAAGCGGCTGTTCCCGTGACAACTGCGTTAAACTGCGCGGTTTTAGCGTGCATGTCCTGCTATTGCGTCTCTATTGCGTCTCTACTGCGTCTCTACTGCGTCTCTACTGCGTCTATACAAAGGTACTTGTATGCTCGCAAGACATGCTGCGTCGCTGATTGCTGGTAGCCAGTGGCGAGACGCAGCCAGTTTCGTTTCATATCAAGGCCGGAACCCAAAGCAGCGCCATGGCCCAATGAGGCACCGCATTAGGCGACTCGAGGCGGACCGCGGCAGGGTTGGTGATAGGACGGACGTGTTGCGATCGCTCCACGCCTCCCGATTATTTGCGGAGGCCAGCCACGCGCAGGGGACGCCCATTGCATCATGCTCTCCTCGCAACGCCCGACCGCGCCGCGGAGCCTTACCACCACGCTTACCCGTGGGGTTGTGCCATCCTCCACTTCCGCTCTCAGCCTTTCCCTTCTTCACTTCTCTCTCCTTCTCGTCGTTCCTTAGCCGCCCAGCCTTACCTCCCGCTCGGCATCCAACCCCGGAATAGCCGGCCGAGCCGCACCTATCGCACCAGGAACCCGGCCAACGCGCTCCTCTGCGATAACAACAACACCACCGCCGCATCGTCCACCAGGACACCTTCTGGCGACCCGTCGCCTCTCGCAGGCCACCGCCATGCCCGCCCTCCCAATCGACGACTCGCTCCTCCCCGATCTCGACGTCTTCGCGCCGCGCGACATTGAATCGCCGGCCATGGTTCCGCGACAACCGGCCCTGGATTATAGCCTGCGCAGCGCAGTCGCCCTGGGTGCGAACCATGTCGCGAAGCGCCAATCGGACTCGCGACCACCGCAGGTCATCATCCCTACAATGTACAACTTGAGCGGCCCCGGACCTGGCACTGTCGTCGGCATCGTCCTTGGCAGCGTCGGCGGCTTCCTGCTCATCGTCTGGCTGCTCTTTTCCCTGACCACCCTCGGCGGCGCGCGAGCCATTGTGGGCGCCGGCGAGGAAGAGGTCGTCGTGAGGAGACGTCGCAACTCGAATTCCCACCGCTCGAGGCGGAGCACGCGGACTGAGGTGCGCGAGTACAGCAGGAGTCCGAGGAGGCGCGAGCAGATTATCGTCGAGGAGAGGCGGCAGCCGAGGGTGCGGAGCGTCGTTGTCGAGGAGAGATCTAGGTCTAGAGTCCCTGGCGACGACGTGGTGGAGGTTATCGAGGAACACGAGGAATACCGCCCGAGACGAGGCAGCCGCAGGTATCGTTGAGGAGACGACGCAAAGGCACGCATTCCTCGCAAGTCTTGGAGACGAGTCGGCTAACCTCTTTCTAGCCACACTCTCAACGAACTTCTCGCCTTCCACCCTTCTTACCCTCCCGGCATGAGCGGACCCTTCATGCCATCACACATTCACACGAGACCCACCCAACACTTTCCTTGTCCCTACATTTTCTTTGCGAAGCGAACACAGCGTCCTGTAACGATATCCCCTTTTCTTAACTGTATAATATCTCCCAATACCTCATATGCCATCACGTCGAGACGACATGAGCGCCGACCTTGGACACAGAAACATGCATGAAGCCTGGAGTTGGGGGATGTCATCTACTGGAGGAAGAGGCTTGAGCAGCCGCGTTTCCACATATTCGGATGAGTGGTCATCTGAGGCGGATGTGCATTGGCATCAAATGTCGGTATGTAGCATCTATAGGCATAGGAATTCGAGCCTTTGGTCTACACTAGTGACTCTTTACTGCTTCGATCAGGCTATTGGAGTCTCCATTATGTCTCAATTTTGTGAATTCTTTCAGCGTCATTTAGAGGGCGAATTGCAATTGCAGGCAGTCACCTGAGTGACTAAGAAGTCGTACACTAAGAAATACCGTCTTGGGAAGCAGTAACGTACATGAAAGAATTACCTGAGAACCAGACTGAGGGAAATGGGCGGAGAACAATTTTATAGCCGACATGACAACAGATAGCGAAAGGAAACCCTTCACACGCCCCTCCGACTGACCCTCAAGTCTGCCCTTTTGTATCTAATCATCTTTTGGACCACCTTTTCCGCATTCCCATCCGTATCAGATGTCGGTACTCCAATCCAATTGACCGGGTCATACATGTCAAGGTCCGCCTCGGGCCAGTAGTCCTCCTCGTCCATTTCCTCCTCCTTATCCACCCCTCTCCATTCCCCAATCCTCCCCATCCCCCAGCGCCCCAATCCCCCTATACACCACCCTCCTCTACTCCGCAAAGTCATACTCACACCGCACCACCACCCTCGCGCTCGCATTCTCAGCACAAAACCTCCACATATCACCCTCTCGTGCGTGTGCCGCAGCGCCCTAACGCTCTGTATCAACACCGTAATACTGTGCACTGGTATTAGTGTTGTGTGCATGTACAGGTCCTCCTGCCTCTCCCCCATCTCGCAGCACCGTACTCTCAAACACATCAACCACCATCCACATACCCACCCCTCTGTTTCCGCAAAAGCTCAAAGCGTTGTATTTTATCTCAAGCCCGAGTAGGTGGTAGACGTGTGCGAGCGGGTTGGAGTGGTGAAGGGGGGGTGCTGAGGAGTTCGCGGGGGAAGAAATGGGGGATGGGTGGGGGACGGGTTCGGGGGGGCATTTTGGTGAGTATTTTGGTGGGGTGGGGGGGATTTGATGAGGGATGGTTCGTCGGGCGTGGGATCGGTGTCGGGGGGTCTGATTTTCGTGTGTTCTGGGGGGGTTTTGATGGCGGGGAGGCGAAGTCGAGTGTTCGAGCGGAGGTTTTTTGGCTGGTGTGGGATCGGTGTGTCCGAGTGTCTTGTTCTCATGCGTGTTGGAAGTTTTCGAGGAAGGCGGAGTGCTTTGAGCAGTGCTTTGCGGCTAGTGTGGGATCGGTGTATCGAAGTGTCTTGTTTTGTGCGGAATTCTTTCGACAAAAAAAAAAATTAGGAGAGGGGCGACCAGCTGGGATTTATCAATATCGTTTTGAGGGTCCTCCTTATTCAACAACTCCGTCCTAGAGTTCAGGGTCAAATTTTGGAAATTCAACCGGGGTTCACGCTCCAAATCGTGCTCTGGAACGACTCTCTTGTTGGTACGTCTGCAAAATCTTTAAGCTCACCCATGATTTTGGGGCTTCCCATTATTTGTGCCATGAAACTGCTAGTCAAATATAAGACGCCAAGGTATATAGAAATTTTCATCAACAGGAGCTTCCATGGTAAAGCAGTCAAGGTGCGCACCGGGGTCAAGCTTTTCGCAAGAGCCCAATGTCCCGATTTGCGAGCGGTTTCCTTCGTTTTTTCTCGAATTTCTCCCGGATGGCTGGCAACTGCGCACATAGCTTCCCTCCAGGGAAAATTAGTTCATCACTCATACGTTACGCTTTTGACTTAGGACTTTAGTTTTCAAATCTAGCGCCAATTACTGCGAGTGTTTGCACGATATTTTGCTTCGAATTTTGCCATAGATTAAAGAAAGCATTGTGAGCGTGTCAGTTTATAATGAAAAAGCGAAGTTGCTTTGCTGGATAGGGTGATGGATTCGAGAGCTGTGTCTTTGACAGTACACTGAGTCGTCGGTACCGGTTTCTTGTTGAGCTCCTGTTCCATGAGACCTGGCGCAGAAATCCATGTATCTGCGTGCAAATTTGCTTTATATGTATGGTTCCCTCAAAACCATAGTCTGACATATGAATACACCCAATAGAAAGCCTTTCACGAGTCGAACTCGGACCCTAGAAAATCACCTATCGTCGTAGAACCATAGTAAATCAAGACGTCTTCAATGGATTGATGAACGTAGCTACTGCATCTGATTAGCGGTCCTGCTTAATTGGCCCAACCAACCCTTGCCGTCTATTTGTTGAACAGCAACCCCCCAAAGCTGTCTTTCTTATATAGCTTCCTTTTCGTATAATGATTTCATCGCTCGTATGTTGCACTTCTACTCCTTCCATTCATCATCAACCACCACCAACCGCAGTCATGCTCGAGGCAAAACCTTCCACCACTAAAAAGCATCAACTACTAGCGAAGAATATGTCAAACTTTCTTGCTAGAAAACTCCCTTGCGTTCGCCTTAGAAGGTCAAAAAAGGCCCCCAAGCTTCCTAAGCTTTTCCACTCACCATCCGGACCATTCCTGCTTGGGCTTCCAAGCGAAATACGAAATCAAATCTACCAACTGGCTCTCACCCACAAAATCCCCATCACGGTGCAGATCCGCAAACGCGGCAGCAGCAGCAAAGGCGGCCTTGTCCTCGAGGGCACAGAAACGCCTCCGAACGCGCTCAAAGCCGTGTGTCGACAACTGCGCTACGAGACGGCCGGGTTGGAACTACGGTACAACAATATTGAGATCCACAGTGACCCCAACAGCCCCGCAAACCCCGCAGACCTACAAGTTTATTTCCGTCACTTCCTATCGTCGCTTCCACCCATCGGCTTTGCTCTTGGTGCCATTGAGAAGTTCAATAGGCTCGCCGCCAGCCACACGTACGCCGAGCAAATGGGCAAGTGCCGGCGGGTTGTCCTTCACATACACTCGAACATGGACGACGAGTACCAGGCCGGAATCCGAGAGTGGGAGTGGGAGCGCTTTGTGAACATTGCGATTTGGTACTCCGAGTGCACCTTCCTTGTCCGCCACGACCTGAAAGTTAATAAGAAAGATTTCATCGAAGCTACGCAAGCCATTGCCTGGACACATCTTCAAAATGGCGAAATTCTCAATCCGCTTTTCCCGGCTCCGGTACTGTGTTACATTCGAGCGACTCAGGAGCTTCAAAGTAGGATGCAGGGAAGGAGGTATTGGGGGCCTTGCAATGTTTCGTGGTCCGGGAGGAAGAAATTCGACAGCAATGATCAACTCAAGATGTTCATGGATATTGTCAAGGTTGTGTACAGCATGAATTGGGTTCCATCTCTGGACTGGGCAATCGCTGTTGCGGTCGCCATGACAAAGGAGTACAGGACGTTGTTTGAAGAAGGTATCCAGGTGTTCGGTCTAGACGAACCGCGTTACGGCACTTGGGGTTGAACCAGGGCGGGTATAATCCCTGATAAGATACAAGCGCCCGTCTCTAGTCATACACGCTGACATACTTGGATGCCGCATCCGACCAGCTTCGAAACCCTTTCTAAAGTTGCTTCAATATCACATTTCTAACACACGTTCCCGCGAATCTTATAATTGCCATTGCGAACATCTCAAGCATCCTCCAAATTTATCTAGTCCCTAAACAAACTCACTAGGGCCTATCCACACGGTGCGCATGAGAATCATTGTCCCGGGCTTCTTCAGTAGAGTCTCCCGCATCTAAAATCTCAATTTCAACGCACTGGCCACAATCGTCCTGATCTGTCACAGGCCTTTGCATCTCTTTCTTGGGAAGCTCATCAGCAGATCTGTTCGAAGCCACCAAAGTCAGCGGCATCGAATATTTCGGTGCGAGGCCCGGCACATGACTCGTCATTTGTCGATGCGGCCGCGTAAGCATGTCAAGAAGCTCACCATCCTCCGTGACTGGGATTTCTTGATCCAGTCTCGACCACGTGCCCTCCCCTCTGGCTTGATAGGTCTGACGCTGCAACTGATATACGCCGTCTTGGATCCATTGATCAAGCCTCGGGCTCAAGGCTTTTCGAAATTTGCCAAGGTAGATGAGAAAGCGGAGGAGGACTAGGTCAAGAATGGCGACAACAAATGCGAATGTAATAACAAACGCGAGTCCAAAGACGTTGATGTTCCTGCAGGCTTGATCAATACGATTCTTCAACACGAAGAATAAGGGAGATGGTAAATTGTAGTGCTTACGCGAATCCACCTGATTTGCGCATTCTTTGCATCCGACACAGTTGCTCTTCTGCCGTAGTATTGGCTAGGTTGATACCGTATGCAGAGGTCAGATTCCTCATTCGTACTTGCGGACCTATCGCATAGTCGGAGACTTCTATCTGAAGGGCTGCCCAAATTGACGATTCCCAGGCCTGGAGCTCCTTCACCCACTGATTGTCAGGGATGTTAAATCGCCCAATACCAGCTTCTGATTGAGCCCTCAATGTCTCAAAGTTACTCATATCGAAAGCAAAAGCTGCAACTAGGATCACTTCAAGAACGCTCTGTTGGAGGTCTGTTGCATTAGCCAGACCAATCTTGTCGACCGTGCCGGGGAGGCTCATGAGATCTGAACACACTGGTCCTGAGCTGCCTGGGCCCTTTACGCAAAATTGATGCTGCAGCGTGGTGAGCATGAACTGTAATGAATGCGATATCCTAGGATCTGACATACCTGTAATGCGCACCCTATCACCTCTGCAGGAAAGTCACCGCCGTACAGGTCTCTTTCAACACCGGACTGCAATAGATGATTTGACAGGACTCGGTGGGCCGAGAAAATGGGATCATTCACGGGCGCATAAAAGTAAGCAGAATTCATTGCTATGATCCGAAGGAAGACGTCGGCGTTTGATCTAAAGAGAGCACCGGTTGCATTGAAGGTGGAGAAGGGATACATGTCGGGCGAGTTGAAGCTCTGCTGACCCCTATGATGTTTATTAGATGGGTGGCCTCATATCTGATCAAATTCGCAAAAACTTACTTTACACTCATTGAAGTGGAGTAATTGGATGCAAGTAGGCTAACAGAAAAGGTTTCGTCAACTTCCCATGAGACTGATGGGCCATAGTCAAACAACATGACTTGTTGATCCAAAGGATTGAGAGACTGCTTAATTGGATCTGGAACGTCGCTCAAGTTGTAGACTTTGGTACGATTCTCATGAGACAAGACCGCGCACGTCGATACTTTCCGGTAAAACACCTTGTCCCTATCGGGAAGATTGAGTCCGAAACCGGGGTTTACATCCTGAAGTCCAGAATCTAGCTGAACGGCGGTGACATTCTCTTTGCATACGCTGGCATCAAACGGACATTCTACCTCGTTAGTTGTAAATGAGATTCGAGGAGATATCATCCTTTGGCATTCAGCGCCGGTCGGCTCAGACAGGTAACAGCCATCGGTAACGGCATTCATTACCTGCGTAGTTGCAGTCAAGTACTCGTTCCAGACGGCCGACTTGGGTGGTCGACTTTGCAAGGTCCCGCAATAAGGGCTGCTGACCAAGACCTCGATGCCGTTGGATGTAATGATGTAAGAAGAGAGAATACTTGCAGCAATTCCCAAGACTGCGAAAAATACAGCGAGCAGGAGCTGCGGCAAGAGCTGGAAAACATGTTTCGAAGAGTTGCGGCCTCTCCACGTCCACCACAATTTGATGTGATTGGCGAGGAGTCCTACGGGAGACGGTTGCGTTCGAAGGTATGCTTGCTCCTGCCGGAAAAGAGCATCTGCGAGAGAATCGCGACAACGGAAATGGTGAAAGAGGAATAGAACAATTTGCCAGAGGTGAGTAGAAGCTACCGACAGTTATTCAAGTTAAGCCAAGATTGATAAGATACGTAATCTTACCTAGTGTAGACACCAAAGTCAGCAAAACGATGACAATTGTTCCCGTTCTTGTGTCGGTGGTGATCGTTTTTCCCATAGTAGGGCCTGCGGCTTCATTTATCCAGAACCCTTTCCTCACATATTGTGGATCTAGCTCGGACATATTGCGAAGACAAGTAGAATGTCGTTACTTTTGTTTTCAGGGGGCTATTGTCGCAGGAGTGAAGTTTCGTCGGTGATAATCAGGCTAATTTATGTCTCTGGGCAACTGGGGCCCAGCAGGGTTTTCAAACGATTGGGTTGCACCACAGTCGCCCCATATGCTTGGCTATAGATAGTTACTCGGGGCCGAAGATGCACTTTAACAGCTGCATGCAGGGACATTGATACGACACATGCGCGATCGACTCTCAAAAAAGCCTTGTAGTAACCCCGTCAGAGTATATGCCTTGCAGCAGCTTTCTATTGTGAATGTGAAAGGCTAAGGAGGCTATCGTTGTGAACGCGTTTGTTCATCCAGGTGCAAGAGCCGAAGATAAAATTCCTCGTCCCAAACCTAGAAAAAAGATCAGCCATTTCCGAGGCTGTGAATACCAGGAGAGAGTGGCATAGAGCTCTAGGTAAGGCAACAAAGCCAAGAAACCAGGCACGAGGCGAGCCGCTGCACTACCTCAGGCTACACCAGTGCAGTTTAAATTGAAGGCAGGGTAGGCACGATGGCTTCTATTCCTTGCCCCCCAAATCTACGTGGGGCTTTCCTGGGGCGGGAGTGGCAAGCTGCAGCTCCCCACGACGCGGAGACGGTGACCAACGGGCATCGGGCGCTAGCTTGCATATCATGGGGGGCCACTTCCATTTACAGCCTCGCGACTCATCATATCGTTTCGACGATCCCTGCGAGAGTTGCTGATCGCATCTGATAAGCAAATGAAAAGGGTTCACGGCAGTGAGCAATATAACACTTTTTGGGGGCCACGGATAGTATCATGGCGGCTTTGTGCAGGCAAAATCGAGCAGGGTCTTTGTCGCGCAGCTTTCATACCGCCTCTGCAGTCGCAACCTTCGATGATTTAGTCGAATGAAGTGGGGACTGAAGATTCAGCCCCAAGTCACAGCAAAAAGTGTTTCTGCAGCAAAGAACAATTCCAGTCCCAGTTTCATGCCTCAAGGCTTGCTTGAATTCATGAGTTGAGCTGTGCCTCCATTGAATCGTCGCTTTCCGAAAAGTTCACGGACATCGTCTACTTTACATAATTGGCCATTTTCCTGATTTTCTCCCTCGCATTTTTGCTTGCAGTAAAGGGTGTCTCCTCGGTATTGCAACCCTTGCCCTCTTCCGGCAACTCTCCCTCTAAGTAGGCCTGTAAGACGTTTATAAGGCATTTAATATTACTGACGAGGAGCCCATGTTCCACAGTGTCCAAGTCTACCTGTGCGGACCCCTTGACGAACCCTACCATCTTCTTGGCAAACAAGGCAACCTGATCGAGTTGATTCCCTGCAAATGACTTCGGTGTAGCCGTTCTTATACCACTCTTAAGCACTTAAAAGTTTAAGAACATTTGAACCTAGGATATTTGTTCAAACCGTGCGACAGAGCAAGGGATACGAATTGGCCAAAAGTGAGCCAGCGTACTTTGATATCAAAGCATCGTAGGCAGTCCACTCCATCCATGTCTCCGAACTATCAATAGTGTAGCCTCCATTTGCATTATTGCACTCAATCCCTATTTTGGGGTAGACGTAGATGTTTGGGACATAACCGTTCCTGCATTCTACTTCTTCTAAATACATATTAACGTAATTGCGTAATAGCGACGAATCATGCCAATCCTCGAGATTAAGTAAAACTTATGCAACGTCCGGGAAAAATGGTATAGGTAGATAAGTAGCTATCCCGATTGCGCTGCGAAGATAACCACCCACGGGAAAACCTTAGGTCAACAACAGCGATAAGATTCAACTTGAGAAATTGAATGATTGCGTCAGCAAGTTTCTTGATTTTGGCTAGAGAAGCATTATCCTTATAGAAAGCGCCTGCTGATTTAGCCCCGTAGTAGGTCTTAAAAAAGTACTCAATCTCAACAGTCATCAAATAGTACCAAATAATCGTGTCCAACACCACCTTAAAACCAAAGATACAAGCAACCAAGCACTCAGAGCTACCTAGATTGCCGACCTGCACCAACTGTCCAATCCAGACCCAACTGCAATTAAAACGACCAATCATCACCACAGCACGACACCAGCCGCAATACTCCCTCCAGCAACCCCCAACCCGCGTCCGCGCCGTCAAGATTCGTCAACACCCGCCATGATAGCTATGACTGTGGAACGAATCCAACTAAACCATGCCACGACAAAACCCCAAAATCTCGCTGCGTCATGACACCCCTCGCACCACCTACCCTCCCTTTTTTCCTCCCCACCACCAACCACGCCAGCAAAAAAGCATAACTTAATCCCATCGCATTCATACCCACTACCAACGCACTACTGCCCGACGACGCCAGCGCCAAAAAAGTCCAACATCTAACCATGCATGCCCATTTCTTTCTTCTGCGGGAACTCCCGCATGCTCGACTGTTCCGTGGCATTTTTTGCTCTCCCCCCTTCCCTTTCCTTTCATTTCCTTTCAATCCCATCCCCTCCTTCTCCTTGACGCTTCTCTCCTTCCCTCTTCCCTTCCCTCACAAACCCCCCACCAACCACCCCCCTCCCTCCGTCCGCCCGTGCAAGCGTGTGCATGTGGGTCCCGCACGCGGTGAAACCCGCGTACCGAAGAACACGCGAGGGGCAGGACCTTGCTTTGCTTGCTCGCTTCACGGGCCGGACAGAAGAAAAAAAAAGTGTGACGGTATACTTTTTCGCTGACGCGAGGTAAAACCTTGCGAGTCCCACAGTGAGTCGTGGGCGCGTTTGGGGCGGGGTATATAAGAGGAGGGGATGCACGATTAACATTCACGCAGCAACGATGAAGAGAAGGTTTGATCGGGAAAAAACATCTCGATTCACGAGCTCGTCGGCGGAGTTGGATAGCTAGGTAGGTAGGTGCGAGAAATGCGCGGCACAGGACAAGACAGCACAGCACAGCACCAGCCAGGCAGTATATCCACGCTCGCCCCAATCTCACGCCTCGACGCAAGACTCGCCGCGCACCCCCTCCCCTCCCCTCCCCGCCTCCAAAATTACGGATTAGCCATCCACACATCGACAACGCCAGCAGTACTCATATTGGCAGATATATCGTCGTGATCATGACCCTTTGCACTTCGCAACCCCAAACCCCACCTATCAGACATAAATAGAGAGAGACAGAGACGAACACCGCACCGAACCCCGTCGTAAACAACGTGTCTTCGTGAAAAATGAAATGCCAGGATACATCTCGAAGAGAAAAGAAAAGAAAGAAAGAAAGGAAAAAAGTGGGAGGAGAAGAAGGAGCCAAATGGCGCAGAAAGGAACGGAGGGGGTTTCGCGGCCCAAGTATAGAGAAAAGGGTTGGAGAGAAGAGAAGGAGGGGCAAGGAAAGAAGCTTTTCGTGCGGCGCGCGGGCCGGTTTGTACAAAGTTGTGAGTGGAGCCTATCAGTCGTAGACAAGCCGAACGCTCAGCAAACCGCGCAGGACCGCAATGGCCAAAGCGGTCCTGCGCATCGCATCGCATCGCCATGTGGCTCGATGAGAAAAAGAAGTGTGTGGGAAGCATGAAGGCATAATCGTCGTCAGTCCCCGAACATAAATGAGCAAGCAAGCAAGCAACAAAAAAACGCCAGGAGTCGAGACGTGGGCCTATCTCTACCCCGCCGGCCGGTTCGTTCGTTCGTGAGATAGGATGGATATGTGTGTGCTTTAGAGAAAAGAGGAGAAAGGAAGAGGTAGACACATGGATATGGGGCCGCACGACCGAAAAGAGGTTCGTGAGTGGTATGGACAAGACATTTGGAACAATGCTTTTTTGAGGGAGCTCGAAGGAGCTGCTGATGCGAACAACGCCGATGATGCAGGGGTACCAGGCATCTATGCACAATATTTTTTTCGCAGCTAGAGAACAGACGGAGACGAACATCTAGAGATGCAGATGGTCGGGGTCGCTGGGCAGGCCCGCAAAGCGCTGTTCAAAGGACGCGGGCGGCTCGAAGCCATGCGAAGTCGAAGCACGGGGAAAAGTGTTGCTCGAGCGTCCGGCGAACGGCGAGCCCAGGCGGATCGTGGCCTGCTCCTGTGCGTCGAGGTGGGTTGGCGGGCTGGCGTTGACGTTGTGTAGGAGCTCGGACAGGTTCCCGAATTGCGGTTCTTCGGGCGAGGCTGCGGGCGGCGATGCTGCTAGACGTCGAGCACCTTCGACCATATCCCCTAGGCTGAAGCCTCGGCTTCGGACGCGGCGATGGCTGGACTCGGCGGGGGCGCCGAACAGCTCGTTGACAAAGCTGTTTCCTCGGTTCCGCGCCTGGTCCTCGAAGTTGTGCAGAGCTCGTCGCTTGAACACTCGCGATATTGGGCGAGGCGCGTGCAGCTGCAGCGGTGAGCCTAGCCTAGGTGGGCGATTGGCTGGCGCGTGCCATGTCTGTGCATTGTGTTGGCTGAGGCTCTCTCCAGTCATCTGGTTCATCGCCGAAAAGGACGAGCCCAAGATGTTGCCCAGTCCTAGACCAAGGCCAATGTGCAGAGATTGAGACTTTTGGTGGGCAGAAGTGCGAGCGCTCGTCCAGTCGTCGGCGATCCTGGGCGTGGCATTGGCGGTGAGCTGCGAAAGCGGGTTGCCAAACTGCATAGACTCGGCCGTGCTGGTCGTCAGCGACACGTTCATATCGCGCGTAGAGAAGCTCGGAGCCCCGGCGTCAAACGGCGACGAGAGACCGTGTGGCTGCGACGTTTCCTGCGGCGAAGACTGAAAGGGCGATGGCGAACGGTGCAAAAGGCGCTGGTAGTGGGCAGAGAGCGTGGGCCGCTGCTTGGACAATTCCCGGAGACGCTTGCGAACCTGCTTCTCTGATGGGAATCGAGCATAGGGCTTGTTCATTCCCGAAATGGGCGTGCTGCTTCCGCTCTTTGCTGGCTTGATTGTGTCTGGAGTCCCGCATCGAGAGCTATGCTGCGATGCTCGGCTAACGGCGAGGCACGACGACGATCGTGATCCTTTCCAGGTCTTGCGGGCCATCCTCGCTACGCGGTGGCACACGCCATTCGGTGGCACCGTGCTGGGAAGGGCCTTGAACGGGGTGACTGTGGGGTCTTGGAGGTACTTCATGTACGTCAACCATATGTGGTTGTCCATGGCTTCGGTGAATGTCGCCCTCATTTTGAGCTTCATCGGCGGCTGGTGCGGAGGAGCGGCGAATGGCGATTCCGACACGGCATACCTGGCTGTCGGGGAACACATGGAGAATGGATCAGCCATGTCTTCCTCTGGGCTGGTGCAGCTGCCACCAAACGACGGAAAGGATTCGAAGCTTCCTCGAGAAGACATGGAAGAGTCGGAGAAGCCCGAAGAAGACGTGGGCCTGCTGGAGGATTCGCTCTGGCTGGCGATATCCATGTCTGCCCAGTGTTGAGGGGCTGCCACGTCAGCAAGGCTCCTCATCTGCGCTTCAGGCGTCTTTGGCGGCGACATGATACGATTGAAGAATACGCCAGGCGAGAGATAGTCGTTGTTGAGGGCGGGGGCCATGGCCGGGAACCCCATGGACTCATCAGAGTGGAGCTCGGGCGCCTCAATGGTGGGGATCGGAAGGTCGGATCCCAGGCCATCGGTTGGAGGGTCTGCGGCGAAGACGGTGCGCCTTCGTCGGACCTTGAGAACCTGTCGAGGAGGGGCAGGTGGGTGGAATTGGTCTGGGTGCTGCTCAGGTTCGGGCGTCCGGGGCGGCTGCCCGTCCTTGTAGTGGAACATGAAGTTCCTGGGGAGGGTGATGGAGAGATTAGGTCGTTCTGACTGCATCTTGACGGATGCGCGAGCCTGCAAGTGGGGAGAAGGGGTGCAGATGTAGGCGTCTAGCAAGGCAATCTTGCGGGTCCTGCAAGGTCAACGAGGGTAATGAGCCGCCCAGTGCATCCGTCTCGAATGGAATCCAATTATTGCTGGCCGGGCGTCGCCGATATGCAGGGCAATAGCTGTTCGAGGGCGGGAGCCGGCAGTGGTTTGGGAGCAGCGAACGCGCCTGTGCGAGCTGCGCAGCGGTTACACAGTCGATCAGGGAGCAGCGCACGCTCGTTCGGGTCGCTCCAAGGCGCGGCGCAGTCTCAACTCAGCGTCGGCGGCGTACGAGAGGCTCGCGATGGGGTCCGGGGAGGCGTGGAGGCAAGGAAAAGTCGCGAGAGGCCGGCGCACAGGTGGCAGCCGGGCGCAAAGCGGTGGGAGTGCCCAAAAAGGTCGCGTACAGTGTCCAAACGTCGTCGCAGAGTGCGCGCAGTGTGTGCGCCCGGGCAGATGGGTGCGCGACGTGCTGTCGAGCGTGTGGGGCGGCGAAAGTGGACGCTGGGCAGACGACAGAGGTTGAGGCGGGCGGCGGGTGGAAGCGACAGCTCGGGCGCTCAGGCACAACGGCAGGCCATGGGCGAGACGACGACGACGACGAGAGAAGAGGCTCGACAGCGCAAGGAGCGATGGGGGCAGCGTCCCTTCCCTCAGGGCATGGCGCGGGCAGCGGCGGCGGGTGTCGGGGCAGGAGCGCAGGTGGGTGAGGCAGGTGCGGTGGTGGAGAGGTCGGGGCGGGAAAGAGCAGGTCAAGGTCAAGGTGAGGAAGCAGCCATGGGCGCGCTAGCCGGTGGCCGACGCTCGGGCCACGATCGACGGGCGCGGAACAGCGAAACCTCTGCCAACTCTCCACTCCCCCATACAAGCAATACTCGTCGCCGCTCGATGCTCGCCTTTCAATCGATAGCTGCCCGCTCCAGACGCTCGTCCTGCAGCGGCGCGCCCCCAACGCCCCCAATCAGCCCGCGATGGCCGTGTTCGCTGCGCCGTGACACCAAAGCGACGCGTCTCGACGCGTGCCTAGCGCGAGAAGCGTTTTGGCTTGGGGCCGCCCGGGCCCGCTGAGCGTCCCAGCCCCTGCGTCGCCGCCATGCACGAACATGTGTCGACTTGTCGTTCTCCTCCCACTCCCGCTGCCACGCCCATGCCACCCTCTCTCGCGCGGGCCTGCGCGGGGCCAACGGTTTTGGCTGCCATCGACTCGCTTTCCACTTTTCCACCTCTCCCCGCCCCTCAGCTACTGCGGCGCGCAGCACCAGAACGAGCACCTGCACGCCAGCACGCGACCCAGACCGTGTTGCCCTCTCCCATTCGCCCTCCCCTTCGCCCTCCCCTTCTCCACCACCGCTGCTGTCTCCACGGCGAGTCCACGCCTCCCTCCCAACACCTCCACGTCCACCGCAGAGATTGACCTCCCGCGACCGTCTGCCGCCCTTGCCGGCTTCCGTTTGCACGAGGTCCAATTTGTCTTCCATTACCACGCTCCCTGTCCAATGTCCACCCGTTCGTCTGTCCTGCTAATTTCCCGACACTCAAACCCTCTGCCCGGTGCGAGACGTCGACTACTGCACTTGGCCGCAAGCAGCCTCACCTGCCGCCCGCCTGCAGCTCGTCACAAACCAATATTTCCTTTTCCATGTGACCGTCTGCTCAATCTGGCAGTCTCACACGCCCGTTGCTGACCATGCTGCCCTGATTCGTCCGTTCCGCATTCCTCAGAACGTGCAAGAGCGTGCAGCGGCCAGACCGAGGCTGTCGAGCTACTGTGCAGAGCCGCGAGAGAGGTCGGTTGAGCTTCGCTCCCAGACTTGCTGGCGGCTGACGTTGCCACTACTGTAAGTCTGACACTCACCGTTGCTTCTTATCCATGGTTCACGCAGCGAAGAGTAGCACTCGCCTCAGGAACCTTTGCATGGTACGCGACGCGTCCAATTCTTGGCGTGAGGAGTCGTTGTACCACCATCGCCGTTCCTGGTGCCATATACGGATGCTGACGACGTGTGTGCTATCTTATCATATGACGCCCAGCTGTTGGAGAATGATCCCTCTTCATTCGCTCGACCGGGTGCATGTGGTCAGCGCATCGTGATTAGGGTGAATCGATCGCGATGGACGTAAAAACTCTCTAGTCGGCGCTATTGCACGCACCATGACGATCCCAGCCAAGTGCCCTGCATCCTCGCTCTCGCACTTCGTCACGGCTTCGCTCAACACATGACCTCAAGTGCAGTTTGTAATCGAACAGTGTAAAATTACTATGTACGACGAATCAATCGATGATGCGGACAACTTTGTAATTCAATCAGAACAGGAGTATCAGATGCTATTTCCTTTGCGCGTCTTGCTCATAGTACATGTCGTCTCTAGTCAAAACTCCGCCTTCTTATTCCGCCTTCTCGCACTTCTTCAAACCCTATGGCTTACTTGAAAACGCGCCAGCAGCTCGGCCTAAATCATCACCAACTTAGTTGGCTGCCCGACGACCAATGCCCAAGCCCGAGAGAATGTTGGCAAGGTTGCCGGCGTTGGCAAGGTTACCGACGTTTCCAAGGTTTCCAAGGTTCCCCAGGTTGCCAATGTTGTTTCCGTTTCCGTTGAGGAGTTGGGCGAGATCTGCAGCGTTCAAGCCACCGAGATCTCCAACGTTCAAACCACCGATGCCCGCATTTCCGCCCACATTTCCAGCGGGTGGTGGGGGTGGGGGTGGGACGTTGCCGACATTTTGATTCCCGGCCCCTACGTTGTTGTCGACGTTCTCATCTCCAGCTTGTTGGTTGTCGTTGGCGTTCTCGTTGTCGGCGTTCTCATTGGCATCGGCCGCACTCTCGTTGGCAGCGGCCGAGTTGTTCGCTACCAAACCAGCAGCACCAACGCCGGCCTCGACTGCGGCCTGGACCTCCTCCTCGCTCAAGTCATCCACGCGAAGGCCCTGGGAGTTGATGCAACCCTCGGCATCGTCCTCTTCGTTGCAAGTGTTGCCTGCTGCCGTCTCATCGTCGAGCTCACCAGGAGCAAAGGTAGAGGCCTCCAGCGCCTGGAGAGGATCACCGCCAATGGCGTCAATCTGCGCTGCAAGCTCCTGTGCGATTTGCTTGTTGAGGTCCTGCGCACCCTCACCGGCGGGATCCTGGTGCTGCTGGAGAGCGGCAATTTCAGGGTTGACGGCCTGGATGGATTCGCATGGCACCGACGCCAGTCCGATCTGGCCAGTGTTGCGCTCCAAGGCGCGGTAGATCAGAGCAGCCGTCATGAGGTCCACATCGCCAGCCTCCTTGGCGTTGGTGAAGGCCTGGTCGGCGGTCGCTTGCTGCAGGCAGTCTCCACAAAGTCAGCATAAATGCGAATCAGCCATGGCTGGAGCCACTTACCGGCATCTTCAATCTTGCCGGCTCCTTCGATACCAGCGGCCGCGCCGAGCAGGCCAAAGACGGGGTCAACAATCTCATCAGGGTTGTTCAAGTCAAGAGCAGTCTTGACTTGGTCCAAGATGTTCTTGTGAGACTGCTCCTGGGGAACCTCACGCCTCATCCTCCTTGGCGCCGGAAGGGCCACCACGGAGGAGAGCAAGAGGGGGAGGGTGCAGAGGATCTGTTGCTTCATACTGAATGTCGGTCGTTTGATCGTTACGTGGAAAGAGCGTAAAGCAGTAGCTAAGCAAGAATACGGACTGAAAAAGGGCCGGCCGAGATCGTTTCTCCAGGAACGATAGAATTGAAGTGCAAAGAGCAGAAGGAGTGACTGAACGAAGGGCTCGAACTTTTAAGCGTTATGGCTGTTGAAAAACCTGGGCAGCGACGCTGCATTATTCTTATATGCTGCCTGAAGACATGCTAAGCTCGGCCTTGACACCTGTGTTACAGTTGACATGGGCAAACGACTCAAGAGATGGGGTCTGGAAACAAAGGAACGTCGCATAATGTTGCCTCCTGGCCCTGTGCTCGCATCATGACTACCTAATCGACGCTCGTGATATCTTGGATGAAGACATTGTCGACACCAACTCACCGGGCTAGCCTCGATTAGGAACGGAGGAGGCGGCTGTAGGGCGAGATGATTGGCGGGATCGCGCCAAGGACTCGGAAGAGATGTTGAAACCCTGCCGAAGTGGCGGAGACAACGTCTGCCTCACAACTGTCGAGCGATGCTCCAATGGCATGCCCATCCTGCCCTATACAGCGCCCTGCTAACCGGAATTCTGGTAGCGGGTGCCAGCTATGGGCGTTCTGGCGAGCCGCACCGTCGCAGGACGACACTGACGTCTGCAACGGCCGTCTTCCCCACAGTAGCGACAGTACCGACGACAGCGGCAATGTGCTCGCCTGCAGCGCCAATTCTAGAATACAAGACAGCCTCGGAGCTTTTGATCACTTACGTCCTCAAGACAATGGTTAAGCGCCCGTTTTCATTGCAAAGGAATCGACAGCCTAGTCCGTTGCAGCCTCCAAACCGTGCCTTCCTTAAAGCATAACGCAGCGACAGCATGAATTTCATGTACTTTCTCTGTCTGAACAAGGCATGCATCTTGACTTTTGCTTGCAGGTTTGAGGTTAGATTGTCGGTAATGCTTGGGTGTCTTGGGCCGCCTTGTGGAACGCATCCCTCTCGGAAGCTTCTGCTCTGCCACCCGCCATCCTGTGGAGTGAGGCCAACAACACCTAAACGCCTGCTGTGGAGTGAGCAGACGGGATCTGTTGGATCGACCCCACTGCCTACGCCGCAACTGCCATTTGAAATCCATGTTCTAATCTCAGCATCACGGCAAACCATATGATCATCGAGTGATCGGCATCCGCACCAGCTTGGACGCTTCCGAAATGCTTCTAAAACCCTCCTGCCAAATCACACTTCACTCGGCAGCAAAGCGGACGAACAGTATCCGGCAGTTGCGTCTAGTGCCATGTTACCGCCGTCTGCTGGTGGCATGTAGCACGAAACCGATCAGGCACCGAGGCCATCCACCTTCATTTCGACCCGGGGCCGAATATGCCAGAGGCGAATCGCCCAACTTGCAGAGAACTCAAACTTCGGCACATTGCGAGCCGGACTGGACTCAGGAACATGCTCCTGCACGTTGCGAATCAGCGACGTATATCAAAAGGCACACGTCTTAATATCGCGGCTGCTTCCGGTGGGACCTTAATCAGCCTAGCCGCAAAGGATCCGCACCCGCGAGCCTGAGGTGCGGACGGGGCAGGCTATATCCTCTTGATTTATACCCGGCCGAGCCCAGACGTCGCTTGTCGCAGCCGACCACACTCAACAGGTGGGGTAAAGCCCTGCCCTTTCAGCCACATGCGTGGAAGAGTGTCGACGTTGAGGCATTCTAACTCACCACGAACCCCTGTTACAAGTGTGCAAGAACCACAAACGCACAGGCTCCCCTCCGCTCACCGTACCACGGGTCCGCCTCCCAACGGCTCGTGGTATTGAGCTGATCTCATAGCATGGCATTCATCTTGTGATAGAAGATACTAATAAGCCATTCTTTCGACCACCGTCATTAAACCAGCGACACCCCCATCACATCTCGACAACATTCTAGAAAACCTCACCCGCCCTGCGGAAATCGAAACACCTACACCAATTCACCCGGAAAATCACACCATCCCCACCTAGCACACACATTCCTGCCAGCACCACCCTCGGCCACACGTACTCTTCGTCACACGTTCCTGCTCGCACCACCCTTCCTTACACGTGCTCATCCTTCCACGTGCTCCACAATGCCTCGCCCAAAACCCATATCCATATCCCGCCCCTTCGACGCCCGCCACGTCTCCGGCGCCGACGTCGGCGTCCCCGGCATGCTGCCCATCGCAGCCATGCCCCAATCCCAACCCCACCAACGCTCCTTCACCTTCGAGCCCTCCTCCTCCGATGAAGAAAAACCCACCTCCAAAGCCGTACTAGCAATGCGCCAGAGTAAATCAGACCTCCACGACCCACCCCCCAAACGCTCAAATTCCCTGGCCCGCAAACTGAGCCGCCCGAGCCTGCGCCTCAGGACCTCGTTATCGCGCTTGACGCTACGGTCGCGCTCGCCGTCTTCGATCTCACCCGACGAATCGCTGCGGAAGAGAGGTGGCGAGAAAGATGCTCCGCGCCGCCTCACAAGCTCCAAAGACGGCCTGCGTGACGCTTACACCTCGTCCTCGCCCGAGCGCGTGTCGGCGATACTGCGCAAGCCCCGCCGCCCCTTACCACAAACCTTCCCATCAAGTCCGCTCCCGCCACCTCCCCCGCCCAAATCCAAATCCACGCTCCTCGTGCGCCCCAAGCGCGCGGATTCCGGGACTGCGATTGACTTTAACGAGGTTCCGGCTGAGCAGAGGCCGCTGGGCTTCAAGGAGATATTGGCGGTGCGGAGTTTTGAGGAGAGGATGGAGTTGTATGCGAGGGCGAGGGAGTATTGGGCGGCGGCGGATCATGGGTTGGGGAGGGGCGGAGGGGGGTTATGGTTGGGGTTTGAGGGGAGGGAGAAGGTGTGAGATTATGGTTGGGGTTTGAAATTCAATGCTTTTGCGGGGAGGACGGTGGACTGTTGGGGGGGCGTTTAAGGGGGGAGGTGGGGGAATACCCTGTATAGACTGGAGGAATTTTTTTTATGGAGGGAGGGTTGTGGAGTAGGGGGCGTTGTTGGAAGTGGAAAGGTGGAGGGGTGGGTATATGGTGTTTGCATGTGAAAGTTTGTCTTGGATTTGCATGCGAATGTTTTCCCAGTCTTTGCATGAGATTGCTTCTCCAGGTTTTGCATGCGAATGCTTTGCTAGTCTTTGCATACGAATGTATGGCGTAGTTTTTAGTGCATTCGCTAGTGCCTGGTCTTCTTTTCATCTCAGATGTTTATTGCGGTTTTGCTGTTGGGAGTAGAGATGTAGGGCATAGAACATCATGCTGTGAACTTTATGTTCACGCTCGCAACTACGCATAGGCAATTTTTATCATTTGTTTATAGCGAACAGACATGACCATCATGGCCGCGCGATTCATGAGAGGGTGGCGAGATATGCAAGGACCAAGTGCGAGTAGCGAAGTTGTACGCGAAAATATCATCTATGAGTTTGAAAGGCTCTTTCTTGGAGTTCGAGTAGCGAAGTCGGATGCAGAATAGCCATACAAATCTTTTGCAACTCATTTCTTGTAAAAGGACCGAGTACGAGTAGCGAGTTTAGATGCGGAATACCCATCAGATTTCTGGAACGAGATTTCTTCGAGTAAGAGTAGCGAATTTAGATGTAGAACAGCCATACCTCTGTTTCCCAATCCATTTCTTGCACAAGGACTAAGTACGAGTGGCGAAGTCGGACACAGAATAACCATCATCGTCCCGGAGCGAGAGTACTTATATAAAGACCAAGTACGAGTATCAAAGTCGGATACAGAACAACCATCAGCTTCTAGAGCAATAATTCTTACACAAGGCCTAAGTACAAGTATCAAAGTCGGATAAACAACAGCCATGGGTCGACTCGTCCAGTATTTCTCGTACAAAGCCCAATGCGAGTATCAAAATTGTAGGCGAAAAAGCTATCATTCCTCCATTGGATCCGGTTATTATTGTGCGATCAAGATTCCGAATTATCTCCCCATCATATTTTTGTACGACCTCTTAACAGTACTGCTTTCTAAATTCTTGAGTTTCATGCGATGTTATGATCATGTTTTTTTGTCAATGGCGGGAAAGTGTATGGCTTAAAGGTTCATCGAATACCGCATCGATTGTTTGAAAAGCAGTGCCTATAAAGCGGTTCTGTGTTAATTCGCTTGCAGCATATTCAGTCGAGTTGGGGCTTATTGCAGATGCTGTAGACATCGAAGGCTATATACACTGGTTTACTTTGAGCAGATACAGAGCATAGAGTGTTTTCTTCGCCCTATTTATTCGATTCGGTCATAGGCGTTTCGGGCTTCCGCTTTTCATCAATTACTCTAAACATCGATGTCGTTGAATGTCTGTATATTTTGACAGATGTAGAGCATATCCTGTCCTGTCGTCGTGTTATTAATTCGATTCCACCATGAGACTCTAGAGTAAGGGCTTTTTGCTAACTACATTCAACATGAACTAGTTCCAATGCGTGTTTATTTTGAGCAGATATAGAGCATGGAACGTGTTCTAATCGGGTCTCAACTCGATTCCAGCATAGTTTTAGATCATTCAAGATTTTGCTAACTCCTACTAACATCTAAATGTTTGGTCGTATATTCTATTTTTAATCAGATATAGAGCATGGAGTGTGTTTCCGTGCGTTTTCAATTCGATTTAGCCATAACTCTAGCGCGTTTTAATTTTGCTAGCTACTTTCAACATAAAGTCTACGCTGAAAAATTGTATTATTATCGGATTTAGAGCATATCTTGCTGTACAATTAGTTTATCAAGACGAGAAATTTGCATGATGCATTGCGTAGCAAGTACTACTAGCATTCTTACAAAGACTCTCATTTCTCGTTGTACTTTTAAGTGGTGGAGCTGGAAACGGTAGAATAGCGTGAATCGAAAGTACAAGGACTATGCTGCATTCTGACGAACTCATAATCTTTAAGAGACTGAGATTGTCATGAAACATAGATAGACGCGTTGATACAGTACGAAGCGCACAACATTTTATAGAGGCCATGCAAAGTTATTAGGCGAACTAGACGGGAACTATGGAGGAAATACAGAGCTAAGTGACAAAGCATGCGTCGTTGTTGAGTGAAATATGCGCATAAGTACGTCGTCTTCGCGTTTTCTCTTCAGGGAAGAATCTCGATCTAAATTATTTGCATGAATCGACGTGGGTTGGCTTTCTAGTAGAGAATTTCGAGATAACTCATCTACGTAGCGTGAAGTAAATTGTCTACAAAGTGAAGAATTTCGAGGCAAATCATCGCAGTAAAACAGTGTCAGTTTTCTCTTTGTAAAGAACTTTGAGGTGACTTATTTGGATTTCGACGTCGGAAGACTATCATAAAAAGTCGTAGGACGCCTTTCTGAACAGAACATTCGTCTTTGCACTCCAGAGTTTGTGTATAATCGAAATACTCATCTCGGTTATGCACAGGCGACTCTCTAAACAAAATGTACATCACAATCTTTACCACGAGCTTTTAAAACAAATATTTTTCACTTTCACTTCTTAACTGTTTAAATATTCATTCGTTTCTCTCAAAATTTGTTTTGAACAAAACGTTCATCGCGCTCCTAACATAAGACATTTGCGAATAACCTTTCGGGGTTCTGAAATGTCGGAGATACTATGTAAATACATTTCCCTATTTTAATTCTCCAATTATCCGCGCATCGCATTGTCGATTCAGGTTCTACAATCAGCAACAAACAGCAACGAGCATGTAGGCTAATCGCCTTTGGTCTTTTCGCTCGTCTTTACTAGTCAAAATTTACTATCTATCGCCATAGCGGACCGCACAACCCGTTTTCTTAGACGCTAAGAAATAATACATGTGGCGAAAGGTGTCTCTTTTCTACTGAGAACTTTAAGACGATGGTTCATAGCATCTTCTTTGTGGCCATTTATTGCGTTGCGAAGAGTATACATGACTAGATGCAACATTCTCGGTTTGAGGGTATGATCTTCTTCAAATGTTTAAGCATGGCACAAGAAATATTTACTTTTAATCAATGAAGTTTAACTGTGGGAGACGTGGAAAGAGAGACAACAGAAGTTGCGAGGGGTATTTATACCGCGAGAAGCAGAGGCTCAGCCCGACTTCACGTGCGGCAGCGACTACAAGACACAGCACGTAGGCTCATTGCGACTGAGTGGCCATGTCAGTAAAAGCTCAAGACTGTTTCCTAACTTCACCCAGCACGGTCTGCATGAACGAGCATCCATCCGTTTCTCTGTTCCCCACACACCCCACAGCCAAAGCACCAAAATGATTGAAAATGATTCAATTCCTCCCGGCACATAGACCCGAACTCCTGATGCGGCCGATGCATGGCCTCCCAAGATGCCGGGTATCTTTCCCATCCCCCCGCCGAAAAGCAATATGCCGTAAAACGCCAAATATGCATGATGCATGACCACTAGAACGCCTGCGTAAACTGGCAATCATTAAATGCCGACCGCTAAACAGCCGTCCAATGCGCTGTCCAGGCCCTCAAGATCCGGAACGCTGCCGCCGCTCCATCCCCAGTCGTCCTCGACCGCCATTGCATCGCCCAGATCGATAGTGAATGCTTTGCTGGGGTCGTTGTTGCCATGCGTGCCATTGATGCCGTTCGCCAGAATACCATCTGGTTTGCTTTCCTTCTCGCCAATCGTATCGATGCCCTTTACGTCGAGGAATTGCGCATGCATAAGATGGCCCGCAATCATCGGGACCTGGCCGAGATACTGATCGCCTAGCTCCAGCGCGACCTTTAGATCCTCCATGCACAGCGGCTGCCTCTTACGCTGCTCCTCAAGTTCAGAAGGAAGGAGTCCGCCTGTTGTGCGCTGCAGCTCTCCGCGATCGACTTTGCGCTCTTCGGCCTCGGTTCTTCGTTTGTACTCTGCTGTGCGTACGTAGCCGGGGCCGTTGCTGTTGGCGCGCGAGAAGAAGTTGGTCAGGGCTTCCTTGATAAAGGTCTCGGTCGCGACATTCATGTAGCTCGGGCAGTCGGGGGTGTGGCCAGAGGGCAGGCCGTATTCGTAGCATATGGGGAGCATTCGCGCAGATATGGTGGGTTCGTCTGGAAATTCGTGGGTCTCTGTGAAGAGGGGCTGGGTATATCGTTTTCGGATCTCGATTTCCCAGTCTGCGTAAACTCATTAGCAACTGTCCCCGTAGACTGGCAGCTGAGACATACTGGTCTTCTGGAAACCCCCAGCGGACGCAGGGCCAGTGTCTGGTATCTTGATTCGCCGCGCATCATGATACTCTCGCATCATCTCCGTGAAGGAATCATATCCTATGTCCATGTCTCGCACCGTCTTCAGTCTCTTTCTCTCGCGTCTGCTTATTTGCATTACCTCGCTCTTTAGCCGCTTCTCCTGCTCGTCCCCACCACCAACCTTTGCGCCTCCAGCTCCTCCTCCGACCTTGTCACTGGCGCTGACCCAGCTCGCGACGCCAGGCTCCGGGGCATCTCTGGTCGCATTCCCAAATATGCCAGCCACCAGCTGGTTATGTGCATGGTCGAGAGCAGGCGTCGTCAATATCGCGCTCAGCTTCTGCGCCAACTCCTCCTGATTTAGATTGCCCAGCAGATATTGTGCAACTGAGGTCTTGTATATCAGCCAGTCTGCATCCGCAACCCCAGATTTAACAGCCGTGTAGAGCGGTTCGATGTCGATTCGAGGCGCGGTGACGGTACGCTTCTCGGCAAGTTTAGGGGTGGAGGCGGCGGCTGGGAGGGGTTTGATTGAGAGCGTCGGTGTTGTCGAGCCTGCGAGGGCACTCGGGTTGATGCTTGCCATTGCAGGCAAGCTCGGCGGGCAAGTTGGATGTTGTTGTTGGGATTATGTGAGGATCCGGGGAACGCGTGAGGTCGTCGTCGGAGCGCCGAGCCGAAGCCTTAGTCAGCATTCCACCGAGGCCTCACGTGCTTTGCTCTGGCCCTGGGGATGTCACGATGTGCTCGAGGACAGACTCGGCGAAAACGCTTCACAAATGTCTAGCATGACGAGTAATTAGGCACGAGAATAGGTTAAATTTACATAGCTCTCTACTCGGCGAGAGGACTGCATACCCTCCCATTCGCCCAGAACGCCAGCTCTGACCCATCAACGGACCGCCCTGGCCAGAGGTGCTCCAGTCTAAATATGTTAAGTCGGTGAAAAGACATCAAGAGCAGATGGCTCTACCATACGAAAAGAACGCCTTCGCTACTACCCTCACTCAAGCAGGTTGGCGGCCAGCGGGATCATCTCTGCTATTCCCTTTCTAAAGTTCTTGGGATCCTTCCTGACATGCTGCCACGTCTCACCATGGTGCGGATCAGCAGCGACAGCCTTGTTGAGCAGATCTTGTCGCTTCTCCTCGGTGCCGTGTTGCTCGAGGTATTTGTAGTACCACACCCAGGCGTCGCCGTAATCCGCGTCAGTGTTACAGGCACGGGTAAACCAGGAAGCAGCCTTTTCGAGACGACGCTCAGCCCAAAAGACCCGCGCGATTGTAACAAAGATTTCCGGGCTGTTTTCGATCGTCTTGACGGCCTCAAGGGCGCGAGGCTTTCGCTGCGTCCGAGATTCGAGATGCATGATTCTCTCGGCCCAGAGCGCGCCTGACAGCGGGCATTCTTTGAGTGCGATTGCCATGAGCTTGGTGGCTGCTGGGACATCGTTTACTCGCCGCTCCAGGCGCACTCCTTCAAGTAGCAGCTGCGGGTTGTTGGGGTTGTGCTGTCGTCCCCGCTCGAGGGTGCTTCGAGCTTTCACAACTGCCCCCATCCGCTCCTGCAGACGCGCCAGGAGGATGTAGAGCACAGGAGCTTTCGGGCATGCGCGAGTTCCGACCGAGAAAGCTTCCTGACCCTCTTTCAGTTTTGACATGGATTCGTAAAGCTGGCCTTTGAGAGCATGAAGCTTCCAATACCCTGGCCATGATTGCAAGCCATCGTTGACGAGATCCAAGGCACTCTCGAGTTGTCCTAGCTGTCGCTCCAATACCACAGACCTCATCAAAAGCCTGTCGGTGGGGGCAGTCCGGCGTGCTACTTGTAGAAACACTCTCGCCTTGTCATATTCGTTGGCGTCGATTTCGATTTCCACGGCTCGCGTGTACAGACTCTCGTTTCCAGGAAGTGCTTCTAATGAATTCATGAGAATTTTTCGCGTCTCATTCATTTTACCAGCGGCCCACGTTTCGCTGGCGTACATAAGCCAGAGAGGCTCGGATGTGGGGCAGCTGGTGACAGCCTGCTCGAGCATGCTCAGCAGGGCGTCAGTGCGTTGCTGCTTTTTCTCGAGCTCGGCAGAGTCTTTCCACACTGTAACGCTGTGTGTAAAGACTTTGCGAGCGTGCTCGAGGATGGCCCGGGCAGTCTCGAAACAATCTTGCTCGAGGTATTTTTTCGCGTCCGAGAGCCAGGTTTCGCAGCGAGTGTCGTCCTCCTCTAGACCCCAGTCAACAGTAGTTGCGACGATGGCGCGAGCCGTTGCAGAATGCCCCTCTTTTTCACACACTGAAGCCTGCGTGAGCCATTCTTCTCGCGACAGCATTGCACTTTCTTTGACCAAATTCTTCACAGCGCGAACCATGACCTTGATACACAATTCAGGTTGTCCAACTTCTTCCGACAGCCTGCATCCCTGGATCCAAAAGGCCGAGCTCGTTGGGATGGCCTTGCGTGCCGCATTCAGAATCTTTTGGGCATCCTCGAAATCGCTGCAACGAATGTAGCCAAGCCACAGCTCCTCTGAGAGCGGGACAGTATCAACGGCCTTGGCAAAGAGCATCCTCGCCGTCTTTAAATCATCGGTATCGGATATTAGCGTCTTCCAAAGTTCAACAGACTGCGGGTTGTGATCTAGAGCCTGTCGCGTGACCTTTTTGCGGTCGTCTTTCCTCTTCTCCAGATCAATGGCCGACACCCAGAGCTTGATGGATTTTGGATTTTGTTGAATGCCAGCGGCTGCGATGACTTTGGCATTGTGAAGGTTGTCGCGATTGATTCGAATGGCTTCGTCCCAGACTACTATTGACCTTGGGGCCATCTCGCATCCTTTCTGAATAACCCGTTTTGCCGTGTGCAACTTCCCGGCAACCTCCTCCAGGCGACAGAGCGCAACGTAGCCGGGGCCGTTGTGAACGTTTGTTTTGACAGCGGATTCCAGCAACACACGTGAGCGCTTGATATCCTCCAGGGGCAAATTGTATCCTGCGGCCTCGGCCTTGTCCAGAGCTGTCATGTAGCCACGCGGATCAACTGTCGCTGTTCCTGATGCAGAGCTCTCGGTCTCGGTGCCTGCTGCGGCGGAGTCGAGTCGAACCTGGAGCGCGCTTTGCTGAGCCGCTCCGATGGACGCAAAATTGGTCATTGTCCCGTCCGCAGCGTCAGACGATATCGAGGTAGCCAGCTCTCCTTGCTTGGCTGCGGCAGCCATGACGCTGTCAGGAACGGCATATGATCGTAGGTTGCTTATTCGCGCCTCGCGAGCCCGCTTTGCCTTGCCCGTCATGTCTCCCACCTCGGGTATTGCTGCCCACTCGTCTTCGGATACGTTCGAGAGCGATCTCTTGAGGTCGGCAAATTGAAGTTGGATTTTCGGGTTGTTTCGTTCATACTCGTCACGTTCTTTTTGCTCGCGGGCTTCCCTAAATGGCAAAATATGGTCGGTATCTGTTCGTCTCAAAAACGACGTTGATCAATGTTCAAACAACAGGGGAGGGCTGATATAGGCTACAGGGGGTGGTGATGAAATGTGTGACTACTAACCTTCTGGCGCGTCGCCGCTTGTCCATCTTCTCATCAATATCTTGATAGATCTGGTCCGCTTCGTCGTCCTCCTTGTCGTAGTTCATGCCGCTCACGAAAAGGCCTACTTCATTGTCGGGGTCCTGGAAGCGCTCTTCGTCGTCCTCTTCCTTTCGCTCGACAGCTCCATACGCCGTCGGCGCAGCTTGACCCAGCTGTGCGGCGCGCTTTGCCAGGGCCTCCTTCATGACCTCTTCGCTTGGGCCCTCCCTGGCAGGACCTAGATCCGAGCGAGTCGTAAAGCCAGTCGCACCACGCCCGAGACCAGCTACGTAGTTCTCGGGCGCGGGCATCGAAAGGAAATCGCGTTTAATCATGATGGCAAATCGTGGCGATCACTCGCCGGAGTGGCAGTATAGGTGCTTCTGTACGGTTCTCGATTGATTGCGGCGGTGTGGTGTCGCGTTTTCGGTGTTTGGCGGACGTTCGGCGGGGTGGGCGAGGTCGAAAGCTTTTAAGAAGCTCCAAAAACCAGGCAGCTGCACTAGTCCGAAAACGTGACTTTGCGACAACGGCCCACGTGATTGCGCGTTCACAAGCCAGTCATTCGTCCGGCCTCCCCTTCTCAACAAGCTGGCACCCTAGATCGGCGGTCAAGCTGTTGGAGCTGTACAAGTCTGCGATTTGGCCTCTGAATTGCTCTGAACTGAAGACTGCGGGTGACCTCGAGATGAGCGAAAGCAGAGTTGCCAGCTTGCACACTTTCGGAACCTGTTCATTGTATGCAGAGTGATATACGTTGACTGACATTGCAAAGCATATACAAACCATGTGTCTGACTTCACGACGATCTTTGACAGCTTCAATGTCTATGGACATACGATCAGTATGCAAGACCTCTGGAGCCGACATCGCTGGCATATCGTACACATCGTCTCGTATATACATGATGTGTATCCCGTCAACTCCTATACGCCATTTTACCGTCCGAGACATCCTCCCGAATATACAGGCGCACAAGTCGCTCCGAGCATGCATTCGTTGATAATCATCAAGGCCGTAGTGCCACCAAACTCAGAATGCCGTACCCACTGGAACGGCAGCCCTGTTACCATTGAGATTTTTTGGTGACAGAACGATGGGATTGTTTGGGAGCGGGGTTTCTGTAGTGCGATAGGCGACTGGAGCACGGAGATCTTTCGAGCTAGTGCTGGTTAGACGACACCTCTGGGATGGTTCAACGATGCTTACCTTTTTGATTTCTTTGCCCTGAACCATTTCTTTATGCCCTTTGGTCGTTTTGTCTAGTAAGAGACTTTAGTAGGCCTTTCACGACAGCAACGCATCTAGACATACCTCGGTGCTAACCGCATCTTGGTCATCCTCTATCCGCACTGTGCTACTGCGCTGGCTGTTTGGGCTGATCTGGCTCTCAGCCTCGTCGCTCTCGTCGAAAGGCGGGGCCCATCGTTCCACGTCTCCACAGACTACAACGAACCAGCCCACCTTCTCTCCCGGCGCAATCTTGTCTCGTAGCTCCACCAGCGCCTCCCATGCCTCATTCGCAACACCCTTCCCCCGAACATCATCTACATCGACCCCCAGGGTGACTTCGTGTACCTGATCACACACGTATGCGTACGGCTGGTCCTTGGATACGAGGTCGTTCGGGTCGTACTGTTCGATAAAGCGTAGCGAGGGCAACGAGGGCATTATGTCTGGATATAGCACGGAGAAGTTGGCGAGAAGCGCGGCGGAGGTAGCGGGTGCCAGCAGCCATTCAGGCGCGGCATCGTCGAGGTTCTGGAGAATGACATGGATGCGAATGAGCGAACGCGGCCACCGAAAGCCGTGGACGAGCCAGGTGGGCATCGCGAAGTGCGACGGAGATGGCAGTCTTGTTGGTTTGGATGGGGGAGATGCGCGGTGAGGGGGTGAGGCTCGTATAACTCTCTGAAGCTGGATCAGCCGCCCGTTCAAGCTTCGAAGCACTGTCCAACTCACTGGATTTGCTTTTGATCGTGACAGTGGAGTCGTACCGGTCTTTGGCCTGGCCACAGAAACGCGATTCCTCAACACAGCATTCGCAGATGGGGGGCGCGCTCAGCGATCACTGGTTGCACACACATGCATCCTCGCGTCTGCACGAGCGTGGCTTCTATCTGTAGGACAGTGTCTCGATGTCGCGCCTGGCCTGGACTTCGAGGAAGTTGAGCAGGTTGGGAGATGGGGTGACGAGGACAGAAGCTGGAGATGCGCGATCAATGAGAGACCTGGGGATCAATATGGGCGAGATTGAGGTGCAGGAGGAATGGCACGAAGGGACGGCGTGATTACCCGTGGGCTGGCCATGATGTTACACCAAAAACGGGACCTGGCCTGGACGCCGGCGGCGGGAGCTTGTCGGGGGAGGCCCGTGCACGCCGCCCGCCCCGCCCCGGCCAATGAATATCAACACTGTTTTGGCCGGCCTCCACCACTCCACCATCACCAACCTACAATCTCTCGCCGCACGGCTGCTACAGCCTGTGAGCTGGTGGCCGGCTACGAGAACTGCCAGAGTGCTCGCGCAAAATGCCGCTGTAAGTTCTCCGCACCGCATTGCTGGCAACACAAATGGCAACACAAATACTGACAAATTCTAGTCACTTGCTCCCCAAAAAAGTAAGTCACGGGCGCAATCGCCGCGGTAGAGGAAATCACCACTCACAAGGGCGCTAGTCGTGGAACGTCTATAATCCACAGAACATTGCTCGCGTCAAAGCAGATGAGGCCGCCGCCGCCGCCCGCGAAGCAGCCCAAGAACAGCGTCTGGAAGAGCACGACGCGGCTTGTCGCGCGGCCATTCTACGGGGAGAAGCTCCACCTCCACCGCCTGAGCCTCTTGCCCAAGATGAAGGACAGCACTTCAACAGGCCTAGGGATGGCGCGGGCCGAGATCGCAAGCACCGCAGGCTGGCCGGCGAAGACGACACCGACAGAGACATCCGGCTTGCCAGGACCGCCACGGGCCAAAGGGATGAAGACAATGTCGCTGTGATGAAGATGCGCAATCCGAAGATTGACGCGCCCTTGACCGACGAAGCTGGCCATATCAATCTGTTTCCCGTTGATCCCAAGGAGCAACCCAGGCGTGAAAGGGACAGAGAGGCCAAGAAAGAAAAGAAAAAGGAGCGCCAGTCTGAAGACTCAGCGTCAATGCGCCTCTCCAATGCCGTTGGTAAGGGCGGCACGACCCAACCGTGGTACGCCGGAAGCTCTAGCCATGCCAAGAAGACTGCGTCTACCGACGAAAGTTTCTTACACTTTGAGAATGTTGACGTCTGGGGAAACGAGGACCCGAACCGGACCAAGAGAGAGCAGGCTCGCATCGCCGCCGCCGATCCTCTGGTTCTGATGAAAAAGGGGCAGGCCGCTTTACAGGAGTGGAAAGCACATCAGCGCAACGTGGCAGAAGAGCAGGATCGACAGCTGAAAGAGATCAAGGCAGCGCAGAAGAGCGAACGCCGGCAACACCGACACCATCATCGCAGCAAGAAGAACCCTGACAACGATGAAGTCACCGATAGGCATCGTTCCAAACACGGTCATCACCATCGTCGTCGTGATGATCGCAGCAGGAGTCCCGAGACGTCGCATCATCGCCGTCGTCGTGATGATCGTAGCTTGAGTCCAGACGCATCGTACCGTCGCCGTCGTCGTGACGAGCGCAGCATGAGTCCAGAGGCGTCGCATCATCGCCGTCGCTATGAGCGAGATGATCGCGAGGGTGAGTATCATAGAAGGGAGTCGAGCTGGGAGAGGAGGCACGTCCGTCAAGATCGCAGCGCAGATAGGCATGGTTACAGGGCCCGGAGCCGGAGCCGAGACAGGGCACATGACTCCCATTCTTCGCGTCGCCGTACGTAAAAGAGACGGGCTTCCCGTGAGTTATGAGGGGCGTTCTACAAATGGTATCGGTGTTTCGGAGCATCTGTTCGCGGTTTGCGGGACTTGATAAGTCGCCGCGCCCCCGAGCTCTCTGGATATTGCGTGTGGTTTTGCGGCCACTTGCTCCAATCCGCGGGGAAATGGCTACCAAACGGCGTTACTGGTCGGGTGTAACATAGTTCATGATGGGAAGACGGGACACATGGCCAGGCATACACATTACCAAGTCATACACGCTACCTGGCGATGATAAGTATCTCGTTCATCTTGTTAAGTCTCTCCATCAAAGTCTTCTCACAAAGTCACAATTCTTTTCCTCTCACTCTCAATTTTCGTTGATGGTCAATTCTCCCATTTGGACTCACCGACCAGGCGCCCAAACGTTCGCATTCGGGCGCAACGGATGATTATATATCACCTAATCAACAGCTGGGTCTGAGTATGCACACCTAGTTTTCTAGGTTTCTATTGGATTGGGCGTAAGTTGAAACTCTGCACGTGCCCTACCTTCTTTTTTCGGCAGAAGTTCCTAGCGCGTGACATCATCCCTGTTCGCCTTCTGCCCCACGGTGGAGCACGCATCGCGCCTCGGAAGAAGACAAATATTTAAGGCTCTGATTACTTCCACTGCCTGCTCCCAGCAACCTCTTGTTTCTGTCTGTTTAAAACACTCCCATTTCCCCACCTGCCAGTGCTGCTTCCACTTCTGATATCCAAACATGGCTTCCAATCCAATGCAAAGGTGCTGCGTTGTTGGTGTCAAGCATGAGGGCACCGCCAAAGGAGAGATCAAGAAGATCAGTGACTGTTCGTTTCCCGAGCCACTGGCTTCTGATCATCGTCGTCTGACAACACAAAGTTCGCACCTACTTTATGTATCCTGAGAACAAGAGTACGCAAAATGCGATTCTCATCTTAACTGGTGCGTTCTGCTGGATTCTAGTCGTTTGGACCATTACAGCATCTGATAAAACCAGATATCATGGGCATAGACTCCATCAACGTTCAGCTGTACAATTGACCCATCCATCGCCTTGTCACACGATCTGACGTGGGTTTCTAGCATTGCCGATCAGTTTGCCGCCAATGGCTACTTTGTAGTCATTCCCGATCTCTTCGACGGCAACGTTGTCCCTCTCAACCCGCCCGCAGATTTCGACATTATGAAATGGATCTCCACCGAGCTTCCCAATCGCGACGTGGTCGACAGGAAAATCGAAGACACGATCAAGGAGATGCGCGGCTCATTGGGCGTCAACAAGATCGGGGGTGTCGGATACTGCTTTGGCGGCAAGTACGTGTGTCGCCATTTGAAGGCGGGCAAGCTTGACGCCGGCTTCACTGCCCACCCAAGTTTTGTCGACGCAGATGAGCTCGAGGGCATCCAGGGGCCCCTCAGCATCGCAGCGGCTGGTAAACTCTCCCCAGGCCCTGCTCACACGATCCGTCACTGATCCAACCTTCAGAGACCGATGAAATCTTCCCGGCGTCCAAGCGCCACGAGAGCGAGGCCATTCTCGAGAAGAAAGACGTCCCTTGGCAAATTAATCTCTTCTCCGACGTCTTCCACGGCTTCGCCGTCAGGTCTGACCTCTCCAAGCCGCGCGAGAAATTCGCAAAGGAGCAGGCGTTCATGCAAGCCGTGCACTGGTTCGACGAGCACGTCAAGAGCTCGTAAGTCGTCTCTTTCACAATGTCTTTCCGCGAAAGCGGATGACGATCGGTCTGATGGCTTCATCGGACGTCGAATACACTGGCGCGGACTCGATGTTAGTGGGCATGGCGGTGCTGTTGTTGATGTGCAGGCGTTGAGAAATGTAGGGTGTAAGGTGGACGTGTAGTTTGTGAAAGAACCAGCAGAGACTGCACGTGGTGATGTAAAATAGGTAGAATAATGCCTAGACACAGTAGCCGCCGACGAGGAATATGATCAGGTTTTCTAACTTTGTTTCGTAGGGACGCGGCGAAACTCTGAGGTGCTGCGAGACGAGCGCTGCCATGATGATGATTTGATGAGTAATTGGAAATGATGCTGAGCGAATGAATGCCGGGGGTTGTGGCCGTGTGAATCGAGCTTCGGTGCAGGACGCCAAGTGTAAACGAAGGCTTGATGGTCATGGAAGAGCGTGAGTCGAACCTACCTGCCATTTACGGCGTGTTCTTGCATCATCTGTTGCTCTCGTTTGCTATCGTACTTTCTCCGTTTACTCATCAACGTCCCGCGCTCGCCGATATCATCGTTCATTCCGATTCTAGCCGCACATGCGTCTGAGTTATGTGAACATCCCAGTGCAGATATCTTGGTATAAGACTTACGTACTCGCCCGCCCCAGGTCTTTCCTCTTCTTCACGCCAGATCATATTTTGTAAGACCAAAAGAATTGACGCCAATCCACTGATTCTCAGTGTATTGCCGTATATGAGCTGACACACCCCCCCAGCTTGGAACCCCGTGTAAAGCTGGTCCACAACAGCTATATACATCGTAGGTTCAGTTTTTTTTCTTTTCCTTTTATCCAAACTGGATGTTTCGTTCTTAGACAATCTTCGCTAGAATTGTTGGATATTTCACGTGACCTCGCGATGGGTATATATAGCTGCTGCTCGATTCCATCTCTCATTCAATCAATCAGTCAACTCAATATTACCCTACAGTTCCGTGACGGTTCCAAACTGGCTACCTGCCTCTCTCTTTCCACCAAGAATCGAACGCGGGGCGCTTGCAGGGATCATCGTCCACACACACAGGCGTCAGCAACACCAAAATTGGTAATGCGGAAATGCGGGCTCATAACTGAAAGGCAGTGAAAAGGCAGTATCAGCTGAGTTGATTGATGAGTTGACTGACGCTCGGATGTTGGATCCGAGCGAGGTTATATACCTCGGAAGAAGCACGTGACTACGTACAGCACTAAGGCTTACATATTTAGCTGCTCTAAAAAACCCGATAGTCCAACGAATGCACATTTGTTCTCACTTTCGCGACCAAAACCTTTAGTCGTTCCAGACATGTGCGCTTGTAAGAATAGACTTCATCGGGCTATGAAATGTTCGATTTCTGCCATAAGAATTGATCGTCTCGTAGATATATGCTCGTAGCCTATCTTGAAAGTTTTTAGAAAGCGGAATGAACATGACGTATGAAACGAAATAAAGACATCGACATGTTTATGATCTAGAGAGCAGGCGAAGTGTACACCTCGTCGCGTAATGACCTGCAATACATTTTGAGTTCCATGGTGTTAGATCGACATCACGTGTTCTGGTCCTCGTATATAATCTCTCCTTACGTATCCGTAGCTACAACAATCAATCAACTCAATACTTTGTCAATTCATCTATATCTAACACATGGAAATGCTTCCGTCATAATAAAAAGTCAGGATGTTTGCAGAGCAGAAATGTAAAATCAAGATTTAAACTCATCGTGAACTTGTTTCACACAATAAGACCGGCTCATGCCTTTCATGACAGTTTCTACTTGAAATCAATTTAGCTACTTTGCTCAGATTAGAAAGTGTAAGACTGAGGAAGTCTAGAAGGAAGAGAAGGAATGATTGATTGATGGAGAGCTGTGTGCGAGGTGAGAACTATATACGATATTCCTGTGTGGGCAGCCTCGCTGTACCATGGTTGATGCCTCGCCTCTCAACAAACCAACATATCCACACAACCATGGTAGATGACCTTGTTGAGGAGACCTCCGGAACATCAAGGAAGGAGGGGACCTATCAAGTCTTACAGAAAGGTTATTCCCGAACATCGTAATGTTTTAGCTTAACTTTCTCTAGTTATACGTGTTTAAAACGGCCCGTGTTCAATGTGATGTCTTAGTGTTTGCGCTGCAAAATAAACTTCGTCTTGCACTTGCAATATACTGCGCCCTGAACCCATGCTTTTCTCCCAGAAAGATTATCCACTGAGCTTAAAGATGCGTATAATTGTTGCGTCTTTCAGCAAATTTTTTGTCAGCCCAAACAATAAGAAAAATTCGGCGTGCATCATCCATCGATATTTGTAGTTATGCTTATCTTTTGCTGCGCAAAAAGCAAGAAACAAAATTCGTGCGGGTCATGAAATGTTATCACAGCTTTTTCAGCGACGTGTATAAGGTAAATGCAATGCGTACCTTCAGATGTATATGGCGCGATTGAGAAATTTGATTGCTTTAAAAGATATGTCTACACTGCGTTTTCGCGGATTGGCTTGATCTCTACAAAGTGATCAATAGCCGAATATATGCTTTCAAGTGTCTCTGCAGTAATCATCACGGTGGATGAAGAGCGAGAAAAAGAAGGCATACAGGGTATAGCTATGTTGTCATTATCAGTAATAAAAGTTGGGGATGACTCTGTGATATGGCGGTTCAATCTAAAGACGAACCAAAAAATGCCGATGCCTCTAATATGAAAAGATTTACTTCACCTACTGGAAGTCCGCTGCATGAGAAATAATGCACAAAATCATAACAAATTCAAGGCTTCAATGTGATTCAGCAAGAAAGGACAAAATCAAGGCTATGATTCGACAAACATAGACATTCGTTGACTTCTTAGGACGAAACATGCAAATAGAGGCTGCCATGTTAATCTTGGACGAATTTTGCAAGTCGTCGTAGTGATCATCTCAAAATACCGTCATAGTAAAAGATACAGCAAAAGATACACTTATGTTCTTACTTCGTCAATTCTTGCATTTGTACACCTTGCGAAACATTCCGAGTTAAATTCATATGTAGTAGCAGTAATCTCGTGTGAAGCGACTGCGAGACCTGCTCAATGCCTTATACACCAGTAGAACGCAAAGCAATAATCCGCTATTTCTGTCAGAGGGTGGATATCGAGGGGATTGACCTCACACGCAACGGCGTTTGCAGGCTAGTCCTGATTAGGCTTAGCCTTGTTTAGATAGCCCTCCTTGAGCTCGCGAACAGCGAGAGCTCAAGCAAAAAAAGCAACAATCAACACGCTTCCTCCCAATCAGTTTGCCCCAGCTCAAAAATTTCAAAACGATCTTTCCATTATCTTCTCTCAAATAGTCTACCCGTTCTGGGTTCAAGCTCAATGACTAGAATTGCAAACCGAGTTGCAAAATAAATCATGTTTGAATTTGTACAAAGCTTAAGGCAGAAATCCATGTTGGAACCTAAAACAGCTTTGCTCTGTTCAATATAATAAGTCACACTAACCATACATGAGTTACTCTACAGTTTCCTTTACAGTTCTACTCTTTGATCTGGGATTTGGAAAATGTTACGTTCTATTACGACATGTATTCGGCATTGAAAGACATCAAAACCACCATATATCACGATAATGCACCGATTTAAACTCGAAGAAAAGATTCACCAGGTTTACTTGACATGCCATTAAGCGTCAAAACCGCAACGACTACAAAAAGCGAACATTCTGGAAGGACGCGTAGTCTCTGTGCTCCAAAGCGAAAGGATAATGGCAATGCTATCCTTTAGCGAAACTCCCTACTTCAAGTGACATGTTCGAGTGTAGAACCTTGCAGTACTTAGTTGAGAAGATTGCTTACTGTTTGGGAATGATTTCGATATCCAGATTGTAGAAAAGGAGCCTAGAATGGCCTAATGCGTGGATAACTTTGTATTGAAATCAATCAGAAAGCCTTCAGTCGGACACCATGCTGTTGTACATCCCTACGATTATCAGACGTCTGAAGTTGAAAGGTGTTCTATACAGCAGTTTTATGTGTGGATAGCTTTGTGTCGCGTCTAATTAGAAACTGGGTGGCTACTTCCGCATGCTAGTAGATCGCTTAGTTTGTAAGACGTCTTGAGTTGCAAAGTGCCGTCGTAACATGTTGATGCGTGAATAGCTTTGTATTACAATTGACTAAGAAAGATTTTGGCGGACCTTATATGCTGTTGCGGACCTCTGAGTTTGTTGGACGTCTTGAGTTGCAAAAAGCGTTTTCCAGCGGTGATGATGCGTGAGCAGCTCTGTATTGCAGATAATTAAAAAAGGCAGCGTGCAAACATGCTCATGTGCTATTATAGACCTCTAAGTTTACTAGAAGACTTGAGTTGCTAAGTACCGGTCGCAATCTATCGATAAGTGGACACCTTTGTATTGCATTGATCAAATCTTACTAAAAAGATATGTTCTATTGTAGACTTCTGAGTTTATTAAACGTCTTGAGTTGAAAACCACAGTAGCGTAACCTTCATGGTAATTTTAGTTCATTATTGTGGGAGTTGAAATGTACCATCACAAGAACCCAATGGTACTATCAAATCATTATTGTAGGCCAAGCACGAGCAACAGGCAAGTCGAATCATGGCATGGTTTAGAAGTGCAAAAGTTGGGCAAAGAGTGACGAATGAACAATTGCGCGCAATTGCATTTGAACTTCGCAAGTGGAACTTTAGATCTACGAGTAATTGAAATGGAAGCATAGTACACACCATGAGAGTAAGCATCTTGAAAACGATCTTACTACGGGACTCATGAGATCGTTCTATAAGCGTGTAAATGAGAATGTTGTCGTGGGCATGGCGAGATAGCTGTGATTGCTTGCCTGAACCTGATGGTTCAGTGTTGAATAACAAAGCATATGTGTCTGCGAAGTGCTGCCAGAGCAGAAGAAACCACGTTCATTACGAAATCATGTGGATTTAGTCTGATACATCCTGTCAAAGGGGTCAATTCCTGCGATGTTCCGATTCTAAATTTCCGTCAAGTAGCAAGGCAACAAATTGATGGAAGAACCGCCGATAATACTACAAGTCTTTGTTGAAAGTGGGTGGGTATTGCCATGATTTCGCGCGCAGCTTTGGGCCCCACCACTTCAAAGCCATGAACGGAACGAAAAAGATGATGCTGACGAAAGCGAAGATCAGCCATGCGTATTGGAACTCGATCTTTTCGCCCAGGGGTATGCTGTACTGGCGTGAGCTTTGCGATGAAAAGACAAAGGTTGCGACTCACGCATAAAAAGAGATGGTCATGCTGAAGATAGACCGAAAGGCATGGAGCAGACTGCTGATCTCGGCGGATTGGGGTTTATAGCACTAGATCATGTTAATTTCAAAACTGTACCGGATCATTTGGAACACTCACATCAGTCGTGTACGCATAAGTCACCGTTGTCGCGACCTGCAGTCCAAGATTTGCGATGCCCATGCCAAACGCGCTGCCAACCCAGTGCACAGTCTCATGATGAGTCAAGCAAACCCCCTCGATAATGAGGCCGATCGGGACAAGAAGACCGAACCACAGTGCATCGAGACGCGCCTCAGGTGACTTCTCGCCGTTGTGCTTCTTTGCATGTCTGACGACCATCCAGTCAATCAGCCATCCTCCATTAGCTTCTCCAATGATACAGCCAATGAGCAAGGGGATAGAGAGCATAAGACCAGTCTGCGAAACAGTGAACCCGTAAAACTCATGGAACAGCTGAGATCCCGTTGTGGCAAAAATCACGCTGCCGTAGCCGAACGCGGTCATGTAGTATAGACCTGGGATGCTAATGGCGAGATACTTGAGCATGTATATGGTTCTCCAAAAATCTTTCAATTGGAGTTTGTGCAGTGGTAGAGTGGCGCGGAAGGTGATGAGATCCTTGAACGAGTTTTGCTTGTGCGTTGTGCTTGATGTGTTGCGAGAGTAGAGCGTTTCAGGCAGACCGAAGAGGACTATCACGAATGAACCGAGTTGAATGAAACCCTGTGTGGCATTAGCGAAGGTTGGGACGGGACGGTAAGGCGAAATACTGGGATGCGGTAGCACCACGCCCAGCCGAGGTACTGAGCAATGAAGCCTCCCATTAATGGAGCGACATGAGGACCGTTAGTTAGGAAGAGCGTAAAGATGCCCATGTAGAAGCCTCGTTCGTGCATAAAGTACAGGTCGCAGATCGTGGCAGCACCTATCGCTGAAGGGGTACCGCCAAAGATGCCATTGAAAGCGCGTGTTGCAAGAAGCCCCGACCACGTAGTGCAGTAGCCGGCAGCTATGTTGGTCACGGCAGCAATCAACGTGCTGGCGAGGTAGATTGGCCGCCTGCCATAGCGATTTCCAAGAGGAACGAGTAGCAGGGGCCCGATACCTGCAAAGCAGATGAACACCGTGAGAGAGTATGAAGCTTCAACCACTGTGATGTCGAATGCTCTACCAATCACCACAAAGGCAGGGTTTGCTACAGCCGCAGACATTGGCCCAAGGAAAGCAAGCCAGCTAACTTGGAGGACCACCGCGAGCTTGACGAGCGGGGACCAGTTTAGCGGATCATCTTTGTTGTCTGATGGTTCTGGTGCCAGAGGAAAACCGTGCTTGTCGACCTTGACGGGCTTATTCTCGAGATGCTCGACCTCGGTAGCCGTCGCGTCTTGCTCCTTGGGGTCGGGAGGAGGTCGAACTTTGTCAACAGTCGTCGTTTGAGGGTTGTGGTTGTCCATCGTGATGCAGGATTGTGGCTGGTCGCGAGCCGGGAGCTGCCGTGAAGAACAGTCTGCAATTGATTGAGATAGAAAGAAGGTTGTACAGCGCCGGCTACATTTTCAGTTCCCTTCCAAGCCATGACATGAGGACTGTGCTGTCACTTTGCCGCTTACTCGGGGCAAGGCTATCGCGTTCACTCCTCGTCCCACCAATAAAGCATTGCTGAAGCTCACGCAAGACATGGGTGACCGGGTATTAGTCCTCTCGGCAGTTATGGAGGAGTCAAATCCGGGATGCATGATGTTGATCGTGTGGCTTGGTGGAGACGGGAACTTTTTGACAAGCGAACCCCGCACGTTTGTCTCCGCATATTGCTCTTGGCCTTGCGTCCAAGTCCGATTTAACTGTATGAAGTAGTCGAAAGCGAGCTATCGCTCCATACGTACTATTTCTGATGCGGGTTGGTGGCAGCTGTGGGAATTCCATCATGCGAGAATCACAGAGAGCTGACAATGCGTCTCTCTGGCATGGTGTTTCTTTGTGCTTTCAGTGTTGGTCTGCCACTGCTGCTGTTCTAGTGGCGTTTCCGTGGCTTGGATTTCTTTTAAAAATCCAGGCGAATAAAGTGACGGCCATCCCAAATGCGCGACCTGAATACTGTGGCTTCTTATTCATTTGGGAGTTGACCAAACCTAGGGAAGGACTCGAAAGCCTTCAAGGCGGCTATCTGTTTCGAAAGTTTCAAGGAATATGAGAGGTCTATGATTCAAATGGCTTGAAATAACTTTTTGAGATAGGAGAAAGATAGCAGAATTCATCAGAATCAGCGATATTTTGCATCAAGTTCGTCCGCCATGTTGAGGTAAGAAGTTGGATGGCATGGTGGAGAAAGCCCAGCATGTTCAAAACACGATTCTGATACGTGTAAAGACGAAAACAAAAGGAGCTAAAGACTATTCGTGAAATGTTTCGATGACTCCGTGTTGATACTGCCGGAAAAGAAATGGTGATGTGAAAGTCAGAGGCGGGTGCACGTGCGCTGAACCCCGTGGCTAGCGCGACAAAGGCGGTGGCAGAAACGCGCATTCGCGTCGCGCGTCGCTCATTAAGTGGGAAAGAGCCACCAGCCCGAGGTTCCTCAGCGTCTCCCTGTCAATCGTCTTTCTCATCCCCACGAAGCCGTTGTATTATATTCCTCTGGATCACAATGGCGTCTAGACCGGAGTTAAAGGAGGAGGATGAGTCGAGCTTCTGTCGCTTCTTTCGCAGCTTGCCCGAGACGGGCGGAGAGACTATTCGCATCTTCGATCGAGGAGACTACTATTCGGCACACGGGGAGGATGCCAAGTTCGTCGCACAGAATGTGAGTACTTCCATCAAGCAGATAGCGGCACGATGCTAAGATTTGCACAGGTCTACCGAACGACATCAATCCTACGCAAGCTCGGCCGCGAGCCGGGCCTCGAATCGGTGACGATGACAGTAACGGTGTTTCGCAATTTTCTAAGAGAAGCTTTATTCAAGTTAGCAAAGAGAGTGGAAGTGTGGCAATCATCTGGGAAGCGCATGGACTGGAAGGTCGCGAAGCAGGTAAGTGATGCGGAGTCGAACGAATGCCGATGCTAACAATATCAGGCCTCACCAGGCAACTTCCAAGACATCGAAGACGAACTCGGCGGACAAATTGAGAATGCCCCTATCATACTGGCGGTGAAAGTATCGGCAAAAGCTAGCGAGGCGCGAAACGTTGGCGTCTGCTTTGCTGATGCGAGCGTGCGTGAACTCGGTGTTACTGAGTTCCTAGACAACGACCTCTACTCAAACTTCGAATCACTGCTCATTCAACTCGGTGTGAAAGAGTGTCTCATACAAGCAGATGGGTCAAAGAAAGACGTGGAACTCAACAAGCTCAAGACCATTGCCGATAATTGCGGATGTGCGGTGTCCGAACGTGGCTTCGCCGACTTTGGCACAAAAGACATTGAACAAGACCTGCCAAGGTTGTTGAAAGACGATAGAGCGGCTGGTACACTTCCATTGACGGACCTGAAGCTAGCAATGGGCTCTGCCGCGGCGCTGATCAAGTACCTGGGCGTCATGTCCGACCCAGCCAACTTTGGACAGTACCAGCTGTATCAACATGATCTGTCACAGTTCATGAAACTTGATGCGGCTGCGCTGAAAGCTCTCAATCTGATGCCGGGCCCGAGAGATGGAGCCAAGACAATGAGCCTGTACGGCCTGCTCAACCATTGCAAGACACCCACGGGGAGCCGATTGCTTGCGCAATGGCTCAAGCAGCCCTTGATGAATGTCAAGGACATTGAGCGCCGGCAACAACTGGTCGAGGCATTCGTCAATGATACAGAGCTACGACAGACGATGCAAGAAGATCATCTACGATCGATTCCGGACTTGTACCGGCTCGCAAAGAAGTTTCAACGCAAGATTGCAAATCTCGAGGACGTTGTTCGAGCGTATCAAGTCATCATTCGCCTGCCTGGTTTTCTTGGAGCGCTAGAGGCAGTCATGGACGAACAATATCGGGACCCGCTCGATGCCGAATACACGTCGAAATTACGAGATTGCTCCGACTCATTTGCAAAGCTGCAGGAAATGGTCGAGACCACGGTCGACTTGGACGCTCTTGATAACCACGAATTCATCATCAAACCTGAATTTGATGACGGCTTGCGGACCATTCGGAAGCGACTTGATAAGCTGCGTCGCGAGATGGACGTGGAACATTCCAACGTTGGAAGTGATCTGGATCAGGACACTGAGAAGAAGCTGTTTCTGGAGAATCACCGCGTTCATGGGTGGTGCTTCAGGCTCACTCGAAACGAGGCCAGTTGCATTCGAAATAAGAAACAGTATCAGGAATGCTCCACGCAGAAGAATGGTGTGTACTTTACGACATCACATCTACAGAGTCTTCGACGCGAGTTTGACCAGCTTTCCGACAACTACAACCGGACACAATCTGGCTTGGTCCAAGAGGTCGTGTCCGTGGCTTCGTCGTACATTCCGGTCATTGAGAAGCTTGCCGGCGTGCTTGCGCATTTGGATGTCATTGTTGCATTCGCCCACGTCTCCATTCACGCACCAACCTCTTACACTCGGCCAAAGATGCATCCAAGGGGGACGGGTAACACAATCTTGAAGGAAGCAAGACATCCATGCATGGAAATGCAAGACGACATTTCGTTTATTACAAACGACGTCAGCCTCATTCGAAACGAGAGCGAATTTCTGATAATTACTGGTCCGAACATGGGTGGCAAATCGACATACATCCGACAGACTGGCGTCATTGCACTCATGGCGCAGATTGGGTGCTTTGTGCCCGCGTCCGAAGCAGAGTTGACCATCTTCGACTGCATCCTAGCTCGCGTTGGTGCGAGCGACAGTCAAATGAAGGGTGTATCGACGTTCATGGCGGAGATGCTGGAGACTGCCAACATATTGAAGACGGCCACCAAAGAGTCGCTCATTATCATCGACGAGCTTGGACGAGGCACGAGTACATACGACGGCTTCGGCCTCGCCTGGGCCATTTCAGAGTACATTGTCAAAGAGATTGGAGCCTTTGCCCTGTTTGCGACGCATTTCCACGAACTCACCGCGCTTGTCGATACGTACCCGCAAGTCCAAAACCTGCATGTAGTTGCGCACATTTCAGAAGGCACAACCGAGGAGGCAGATGATTCTCGTAAGAAGCGCGAAGTCACTCTGCTGTACAAGGTCGAACCAGGAGTGTGCGACCAGTCTTTTGGAATCCACGTCGCTGAGCTCGTCCGGTTCCCGCAAAAGGTCATCAACATGGCGAAGAGGAAAGCGGACGACCTCGAAGACTTTTCTGGCAAGCATGAAGAAGGCTTTGTGCAAGCCAGCAAAGAGGAAGTCGAAGAAGGCAGCAGACTTTTGAAGGAAATGCTCGTCAAATGGAAGACGGAAGTGGAAAGTCAGGGTTTGACGAAAAAACAGCAGGTTGAGAAGATGAGGGCGCTTGTAAAGGACAATGAGCTGCTGCGGCAGAATGGTTTCTTCAAAGGCATCCAGGCATTGTAGCGCTACGGTAGAGGACTTGATCATGGCGGCGTTCTGGGTGGATCATATGGCACAGAGTACTGCTAAGATACCACGATAATTTGCAATGCGACAAATGCTTCCATTTGAGCATCATGTGGTCTTATGAGCTGCCGGTGTGATGACGCAGCCACAGTCTCGGCACAGCCACGGGCGCCACGATGCACCCCCGCCATGTCCCGCACCAGCATCCAGCATCCCTCTACTTATGCTGAACCCAATCTGCCCCTTTACAACTCTTCAATACAGCCACCATGTCGTCCAAATCTCTAGTGGTAAGATGTGGAGTCTTGGGCCCAATCTAAATGTACTAATCCCCCACAGAACAAGCTGAAGGTGCAGCTGAAGCTCTCCATATCGCGCCTACGAATGGTGCAACAAAAGGACTCCGCGAAAGCCAAACAGCAGCGGAGGGAAATGGCGCAGCTTCTCGAGGTAAATTCAGCCTTGGTTTCCTCTCTTAAAACTCCGAAGCTCTCTATGCTAACAACCCTGTGCAGCAAGGCAAAATCCAGTCCGCCCGAATACGCGTCGAGAACATCATCCGCAGCGACATCACCACCGAACTCCACGAGATGCTCGAACTCTACTGCGAGCTCGTCATCGCGCGCGCCCAGCTCCTCGACCCCCCTTCGTCCCCCCATTCCTCGCCCGCGCCCCTCACCACAATGCAGCTCGACCCCGCGCTGGAGGAAGCCGTACGCTCCCTCATATACGCCGCGCCCCGAACCGACGTAAAAGAACTGCACCAAGTACGCGCACTCCTCATGGAGAAATTCGGCAAAGACGTCGCGCTCGCCAGCATGGAAGGCTCCGGCGTCGCCTCGCGCGTGCTCAAAAAGCTCAAAGTCGAGACCCCTAGCAGCGAGCTGGTTGACGCATACCTCACCGAGATAGCCCGCTTCTACGGCGTCCCGTTCGGCGAGAGCAGTAGTACCGCGGCCCAGGACAACGACGACGACGAGGATGACGACGAGCCAGGCGACGGCGAGAAGGAGTTGGCGGACACGCTGCTGGAGCCCGCGCTGCTGGCAGAGGAGGACAGCAAGAAGGAAGACGAGGCCGAGGAGCTGGTGAAAGCTACGCCGCCGAGAAAATTTGGGCCGCAGAGTCCGCTACGCATCACGCCGCCGAGCCCGAGTACGGATAATGTGGCGCCGAAGCTGAAGTTGCCGGGGAGCGCGGCGGCGGGGGCGGAGGGGAAGAAGGTGCAGGGGAAGAAGGTGCAGGTGAAGAAGGATGCTGGGCCGGGGGGGAAGATTCCGGATGTGGATGAGTTGGCGAAGAGGTTTGCGCAGTTGAAGAGGTGATGGGGGTGCGGGTGTTGGGGAGGGCGTTTGGGAGTCTTGGGTGGGGTGGGTACGGTTTGGGAGTGAGGGTTTATCGTGATGTTTATCTGTGCATTCAGCTCGGAGTGGAGAGTCCCCGGTAGCTGTTGTCCAATGGATTTCTCTTGACCAATAGGTCGATTACCTATGGGCTTTGTGTGGGGAGATCCTTGGCCGAAAATCAGTGAGGACTGTCCACGTTTCTGCGAACATCTCTCATCAAAGACCTCTCGGCTGCACGTAGTGCTACATCATGGGCCTCAAGAAAAGGATGCGTGTGGATTCCAGATAGACAGCGGCAGTGAAAGCAGGTCATTCAAGACACTTTCTTGTAGCGCATGCTCCACTCTATCAAAATAAAGCTGGATTCTCCCCGGATGATATCACAGTCTCTGTTATGATTCCTTGGGGCATGTCAGAAGCGAACTCTTGCTCTTCTGTGTCAGCATCAGCCACGGTGAAGCTTATAGCCACTTTTCAGCCTGGCGACAATTTCTAAATTGGCCCAGGTTGTTCATATTGACATATTCTTTGCATCAACTATGTGACGAGGAACAAGTTACTCGGGCCCACTAGTTATTTTATAAACTTTTTGTAAGCAGGAGTATGGAGGGTGTACAAGGTGTATTGAGTATGGTACAAGTGCGGTGTAGGTGTGATCAGATGTATATAGTAGAGATGGCTGACGAGCAGCCTTATGTACATGATGATAGGTCACATGTATACCCGTGACCTGGGCTTACACTTTTCTATGAAACCCCTAAGTGTACATGCAATCAACTAAAGAGCGTTGACTAACAACTTTATCCACTTCTCTCTTCGCCACCTAAGGAAATTTTAATATTTTCGAAGAACTTCTAGACGTATTCTATGTATTTTCTTCGATTCTAATTTTTATAAGAAGGAATTGAACTCAGGTGTTTTTTTATGATGAGAGTGTATGTACTTTAAGCTATTAGGCTCACACGGTGTGCGGGCCTTTCTGTAAGAAAGTTGATAAATCCAAATAGTGGGTCAGAGTACGCTATATCGATTATAAAGTAGCATAATAATCTAAATGATGAGGTTCTACGGATATGGAGGATCCCGAGCCAATCGTCGCGCCAGCGTTTCGCCCCCAGGAGAAAAGACGCTCGATTTGCTACTCCCCCTCCTCCTCCTCCATCATCAAACTCGTCGTTCTCCATCGGCTGCAGGTCAGCGTGTACAGGTAGCAATTAATCGGATTTTTTCCTATTTTCTCTTGATCACGATGGCCCAACACCCCTACAACCTGAGGCCAGAACGTACGATTGGCCAGGTCCTTGCCACTCCTACCTCCTCTTTGGGCTCTACCCAGACGATTGTACCCAGCACGCCAATCCCGCCGCCGGTCACCGCCCAGCCACCACGCGACCCGATAGCCAATCAGCCGCCACCCGTACACGCGCCGGCGCCTACCCCAGCGCCCACCCCAGAGTCTCTCGAAGAGCTAAGGCGTCAGAATGAGGCCGAACAGATAGCCCACGATAGAGAAATGAGGGCTCTACAACTTCAGGAGATACGGGAAAGAATTAGGGTGCAACAGAGAGCTACTAGAGCTGTCGTTGAAGACGATGAGGCTGCTCAAGAGATTGTACGGCACAAATTTAACCCATGGAACCTCGCGCGCCTCCGTACAGGCGTTGGGCAGAGGCACCTTGACCAGCATGACGTTACAAGAATAGACAGTGTTGCTCAGCAGCTTGTCTTGAGGCGCTCAGTAGGCTCAGCCAAGGACTTCGGCAGCGATTCTTCAATCTGGCTTGAATCCTTCACCAACTATACTCGGATTGTCGCGATAATTTGGGGCAAAAAGCATCCAGAAGTTGTACCAGCCATGCTCAGCTTTACGTCCTTTGTGATCCGTCAGTCGTTATCGCACGATTGGTCGTCAGTTCTCAACTTCGCGATCGCCTTCCACTCTAGGGCGTGCGGCACAAATATCCTTGATCCTACGCAATGGGAACCAGTTCCTGAAGCGTGGATATCCCACTACTTCAACGCAGCAACTCTATCGTCTAAACGGCTGCGTCAAAACGACTCCGGAGGCTCGCGATCGCGAGCGCGCGGGTCACTATCGCAAAAGGCGAGCCAACCAAACGACAAAACAGTCACCTGCAAGAATTTCAACAAGTTAAAAGGCTGCAACTTTTGTGGGTGCAATCGCCGCCATGAATGTAGGAAGTGCAAGAGCACTACTCACGGAGAATCAGCATGCTCAAAATAGGCCCCTGGGCGCCCACTGAGTCTCCAGATATTCGACCGTCCTGGGCTACCAATCAGTGAGCGCCCGAATACCCACCCAAGATTCGCCACCTACCACGAAAAGCGCCCAAAGATGACAGATTCGCCGTCTCCATTGCCTCCAGAAGCATGGTCCTACGCCTTGCGTTACTACCCAGGAGACCTCCCAACAGTTCTATCAAATATCCTTATTTTTGGAGCCCAGCTCGGGCACCCTGGGTTCGATGTCTGGACTCTGCCAGGTCTTTAATAACCTTAAGACAGCAAACGAGGACCCGTTGATAATACAGAAGCAGCTTGATAACGACCTCGCCCTTGGCCGGGTGTCTCCTAACAATAATCCCTACAAAATCTTCTCGTCGCTGCTCGGCCTTGTACTAAAGTCTGACGGAGGATGGCGTTGCATCCATCATCTCTCACATCCTCGCGGTAATTCTGTTAACAAATGAATATCACCAGAGCATGCTACGCTACAATACACAGCAGTAACAGAGTTATTTAAGCTTGTACGGAGGGCAGGTCGTGGAGCCTACATGATCAAGAAGGACCTTAAGGACGCCTTCAGGATGATGCCTGTTGCACCCCACCACCGATATCTACTTGGCTTCACGTGGCAAGGCAGACAATATTATGAAAATTGCCTGCCGTTTGGACTACATACAGCTCCCTTCCTCTTCAACCTCTTTGCAGAAGGCCTCCACTGGATCCTACAATCGTACCTACAGTGGCAATACCTAGCTCACTACCTTGATGATTTCATCCATATAATACATCAGGACGGCGACATTAGCAAGAAGCTACAGCAAATCAACGACGACTATCACGCAGTCACAGTTGCCCTAGGTCTCCTCTGCAACGCCTCAAAAGACTCCTCAGGCACTACAGTGGAGATCCTAGGTATAGAGATTGATTCGGAGGCTATGAAGGTCCAGCTGTCTCAAAGGAAGCTTGATAAGGCGAAACGCCTCACCCAGGAGGCCCTTGACGCTGACGCTCTCACCCTCCCACAGTCCCAACAGGGAGAGCGCGCGGCCCTTCCGGGCCTTCCCCCACAACCTCACAATCAACAATCAACAATCAACAATGATTGGCGCAGGAGTGGCAGAACCGAGCCTGGTATCCGAGCTTGAGCAGGTGGGCTATCAGGCGTACAGGCTCCACAGCCTCACAAGCATACACCCCTGATCTAGCCAGCCCCCTGCCTCACAAATCAAGCCTCGGAGACCCAGCTCGATCGGAGCCTACGCCACCAAATCAAGCAGTAAAACTACTACTCTGCCCCTTTCACTTGCTACCTACCTACACGTGGGCCGGAAGACGACGTAGAACGCAACGTTTATTTTGTCTGCACTCTCCGCTTTAGGATCTGGATATTACAATACAATCAACATGACTCGTAAGGGCTACTTAATGGCTAACCCCGGGGTCATCCTTATTGTGCGCCCTTATTGGAGACTAAACTGAGCAGGCATAGATCTGTATCGTGTTTTTTTTTTTTTTTTCTGTCAGTTTGTTTCACAAATACGTCTTTCCTCACCCTTGTCCATGCGAATCCCGCGCACAATCGCATGCATCGCGCAATCGAAACCCTACATATACATCCCAAACCTCAAACCCCCCACTCACCCCTCCATCTCCTCCGCCCTCGTCACCCCCCTAACCGCCACATGCCCCCTCCCCCCCACCTCCGCCCCACACTCCGGACACCTCGCCAACTCCATCGGCATCCCGCACTCCCCAATCGCAAACGGATGCCCATTGACGCAATTATACCAATGCCCAGAGTGCGTCGCGATCCCCCCCGCCCCACTCACCATCGCAGCCTTGATCCCCGCGACTTCGTCCGCCGTCACTTCCTCGTACCACTCCCTGCGCAACAATTTCTGAGCCTGGGTCACGGCGTGCAGTAGCGTGGACGCGTCGCGGAAGCCCTGGGCGCAGAGGGCGGAGGCGGCGAGGAGCAGGGATTGCGCGGTGGAGTGGTGGGTTGTGGCGGTTGAGCGGGGGGTGCTGGAGGAGGTGGTGTAGAGGTGCGTGATGCGGGCGTAGTAGAGCGAGGCTTCGACGGCGAGTTTCGGGAGGGTTTTTTCGGTGCAGGTTGTTATGAAGGCGGCGCATGAGGCGAGGAAGGGCTCGACGTGCTTGAGCGGAGAGCCGCCGGGGAAGGTCAGAGTGAGGGCGGAGTCGCCGTAGAGTGATTTTGCGGATGAGAGGACGTGGAATTGGTCCTCGATTGTGAGGCAGGAGATCTTGAGCTCCATGGTTTTGGCGCCGAGAGTGATGCGGTGGTCGCGTTCGCCTGATGTGTTGTCTAGGCTGAGGCCGGCTAGAGCGTCTTCGAGCGGTGCGTTTCGCTGGGTTGCGTGGACGATGGCTTCGTGAAGTTTGTGGGCGGGTTGATGTCGTTCAGCTGCGCCGCGCTGAAGGCGGACGACGGCAGAGTGGAGCTGCATGGAAGTCTTATACCGTTTCTTCAGCCTCTGTGTGACTTCAAGGATGGCTCGTTCGCGTGAGCCAGGCAGAGTCAAGACGAAATCAGTGTTGACGACAGCTGAGCGAGTTTCTTCTAGATCCGTTTCCATTGCTGTCAATCTTCCTTGTAAATTCTGCAGTTCTATCTGTCCCGTGACGATAAAGCGTTTGGACATCTCGTCGATGACGGCACGGTTGATGAGTCGATTGTACCTCTGCGTCACGAATTGCCGGATAGGGCATTGGCAGTGTGGACACTTTGGGATAGCGGGAGCCATCGTGGAGGATATCTCTCGTAGCCCAAGGATGTCGCTAGTTGTAGGATCGATGTCGTAGACGTCCTTTAGCCCTACTAAGCCTGAACATGATTATATCGAGTTAGCAAAATCCAGAAGTAAAGAATAACGTTTTTTGTGAATGTCTCGGAAAGCTGCTTGAAGCAAGATCCATAGTTTTGAGCAAGTAATAGGATCAGTAATGCAGGCTAACTTACCGTCCAGTGTTTCCGCAGTGAAAAAGTGTCCACAGGCGAGCGCAACAACCGGCGTCTCATCCAGATCGATATCGCGGTAGTCGAGGAACAAGAGTATGTCAGCCTGTTCATCGAGTTTCATTTCGCATTCTTTGCAATATTCCGGAAGACAATCTTCTCCGCAAAGTCCAGGACACTGATGACCGCACGGAAGCGGTCTAGTGCAGCGCTTGTTGCATGGGAGCCGATTGCACGGTGCTGAGCAGGGCATGGTGCAGTCGCCCTGGTGAGCACAGGACCATGTGCATGGCTCGATACATGGTGCGCATGCTTCGTGGCACTTGAGCGTGCAGCGGGAGTGTTTACATGATACCTTTGAATGTTAGAGTTGGGACCCGTGATGACTTCGTAATACTTACCTCACAGCTGTGCGTACACAGCCCGCAATCCGACCCATCATGGCAACGTTTACGGCAATTGTGGTTGCAGGTTCCATAGCGTCTACCACATTCTTTTTCGCACGATTTGTGTTGCATGAGAGTTTCCCCTGTGTCAGTCTTGGTTTTGCAGTGTCCACACGAGCCCGGGCAGATATGCCCGCATTTCAAGGTTGTTCCGCAAGGAATAGGGCACTTGTAGCTCTCGTCCACAATTCGGAAGCACCCAACTTGGACGGTGTGCCCGCAACCAGGGACGATCTTATCGACGACTGTATTACAGTGGATGGTGGCGGGATGCTGAGTCATGTGACAGGGTACACTATTCTTGCTGTGGCCGCACGGGAGTTGCACGTCGTTCACTGTCACCATGCACTTTCCGCAGTCTTCTCCACAGGTTTGCTTCTGGCAGGCATGGTTGCAAGGCTGGTGTCGGCGTTGACAAGGCTGTTCGCACTTGAAGACGTCATGCATTGCCTTGGAGTGGCACCTCGCCTGACACTGATGCCCGCAATCCGGTAAACGGTCCATGCAATGCTTGTCACATCCGCCTTCAGGACTAAACTTTGCAAAGTCGTCGGGCTCTTTGACTTGAATCGGAGTGTTCATATGTCGAGGACAGCAAAGGTCAAGAGAAGTCGCGATGCAGTCTTGAGCTCGCAGCATATCAATGACCTTTTGCCACATTGACACATTCGAGTAGGTGTCGGTGTTGCCGATAAGATACATGCCATGCTGTGCCCGGCTCAGGAGAACGTTGATGCGATTCGTCGTTCGCAGAAATCCGACTTTTCGATCCTTGTTGGCGCGGACTAGGGAGATTATGATGATTTTAGCTTCTTCGCCCTGGAAGTTATCAACGGTGGCTATGCGCAAAAGATCGCTAAGTTTCTTTTTCTCGAGAGGCTTCCGCATATTGTTTTGCTCCACGTGGCCTTGTTCATCAGAAGAATCATTTCCACCGAAACCATCCTTGACCAGGGCATCTTGATCGCGCTCGCTGAGAACAATCTCGAAGTCACTCCGCATGGCAGTACGTAGCTTTTGCAGCTGCCCAGTGTACGGTGTCAATACTGCGATCTCGCTGCTGTTGTAGACTCCCTGTCTGACCATGTGACGGACTAGTGCATGCACCATCTCAACCTCCCAGGTATTGGACTTTGATTTGGTGTGGTGTATTTCCGCCTGTTCTGAGTCCTCCATGTTGTCATGGTCGAGCCAGGAGACATTCTTCCGCATGCCTACAACGTCGGGAAACTGAGTAGTGCTTGCGTGATCGATCAAGTTGTTGTAAATTGTCTCTCGGATCAGGTTCGAGATCTCGGGGCGCATACGTCGCTGTATACCTAGCTGAGCGACGGGCATCAACGGTCTTCCGGGCTCGCCTACGGAGAGTCGCTCGAATTGACTTCGATCGAGCTGATGCAGCCGGCCTCGAGCACTTTCGAGGGAGAGATCATGGAAGTTGTTGACTGAAGGGCGCAGTTGCTGGTGGTCTCCGATTTGGATAAAGTGCTCCACAGTGGGCAATAGCGCGGAAATGATGTGCGGCTCCAATACTTCGCCAGCTTCCTCGCAGATAACAACCTTGGCACGCACATGCTGTAGAGTCGAGATGTGCTTAGCAAGGCCGCTGGTAGTGAGGCCGATGACGTCGGCATTTTGTAGCACTCTCCGATCAACCTCCTCGTGAACATTCGTCAGAGATTGTTGAATCTTCTCGGCATCCTTGACATGTTCGAAGAATTCTCCTGTCGCCGCCTCCTGCAACTCTCGAGTCCAACGCTCAATCAACACACGTCTTTCACTGTAAGAAAGAGAGTGCACATCTATTGTCGCTTTTTGAAAGACTTCTCCAAAGTTTGCTGATCCCACCGCAGAGGATTCTGGGCTGGGCTGTCCGAGATGTTGCCTGATGATAGACTTTCCTGTCGCCCAATTATCAAAAGGTGGCCCACCAACAATAGTGAACCCATCTTCATCCACTTGTCTAAATTGGTTGTAGATGCGGGGATATCTTTGTTCAAGATGGCGGTCAAAATTCCGCCACTCAACATGCTTCGACATGCCATGTAGCCGGCCCAAAATACGTTTCGACTTGCCCTCATAATCTTCCAGGCTCTTGTAGGCAGTAGCAGCTTGCCACTTCTCGTGCTTACTCTTTCCCTCTGTCTTTGCAATGTGCCGGAGGTTGTGTTCTTCAAGCAGCTCGGAGCGACTTTGTCCGCCGACGCGTATAATCTTCCGAATGCCCGTGCCGATTAGATGTTCTAGAAACTGGTCCAAGGCGTGGTTTGTATAGCATCTGCAGACGTCAGTCACAGAATAACGATAGCTATCAATGCTCATGTAAGACATCACACTTACACAACGACGATCGGGCCTAGACCTGCCTTTTTTCTGACATCCAGAAGCACTTTCATCATCTTGATTCCAAGGAAGGATTTTCCAGTGCCAGGAGGTCCTTGAATAAAGGCAAATTCACGGGAGAGTGCAGCAATCAAGGCAACGCACTGTCCTCGATCAAGCTCGGTGTTTTGCTCTAGGTTCTGAAGGAAGAATGGATTATTGCCGGAGGTTGCTGGATGGAGGGACATGGAATTACTACCTGGCTTGAGGATCGAAGTGAGAGGAAAGGAGAAGCTGGCGGTCCTGGCATAGAGAGGCGGTGGAATTTCAAGCTCGGTACCTGCTGGACCATCGATGCGATCAGGAAGGATCCACTCCCGGAACGGAAGTCGACTCATGCGCTGCATTCTTTGTAGATTCTTCAAGACAGGGACAAAAGTAGCTGGAAGAACGCGCGGGTACTCCAGTAAGACGCCATGGAGCTTTTGGCAGCTCAGGCTAAGCAAAGCTTCTATGTCTGCTTGCGTATGCGACGTCAGTTTTAGAGTGATGATTGCCAGGTTTTCTTGGCTTGTCAGGCTGTAGTTGTTGTTGGCGTCTGTGCTTTTTTCGGCGACGGTGAAGAACAGGTGCTGGGTGTTCGAGTCGTGCACCCAGATGAATGAAAGAAGAACTCCCTCCTCTAGTCTTCTCGAGTCTTCCCACCACTTGCGCCTGTCCGCCTTTGATTTTTGGCGAATCGACTTGGGTTGGGCGAAGCACATGCGAACCTGCAATTCTCCTCGCTTGTTGAGCCCGAGGAAGCCGACAAAAGAGTTCGGATAAGCATACGAACGAATGTCACCGAGCTCAGGCTTGAGGTGTGTGAGCTGACCCGGGTTATTCATAACGCTTTGCATCAGTGATCCAAGACTGTCTTTTAGCTCGCCAAAGATTTCGTGACGGAAGAGTCGAAAATGAGTGTCAATGTGTCTTTCTATCTTGCTGGCGAGGTGGTGTGGCTGGTCGCGGTCGGTCGTGGGTAGGACTTCGTTGGCCTCGCTCATAATCTCCGCCCTAGTTGGGAATATTTCGATTTGGGTGATATCAGTATTGTCATTATCATGACGGCCTCCAGGAATAGGGGCGTCACGCTCGTATGCTGATCGATGAATCGGTTTCGCTGTTCCATCGACCGCAGCATCATCGTCTTGAGCGATTAATCCGTTTGCGCGCGCAACGACAGTGCGAAGGTCTTCAACTCGACTCAAGATCATATCAGATGTTACCTTGGATGCATCCTCGGTGATCAATTGAGCTGCAGTCTCCAGGGAATTGATCAAGCTTGGGAGGTCTTCATTGAACCTGGCGCGATATTCCCGCTGAAGCAATTCGAAAAGGGCGTTCGAGAGAGCAATTAGGGTTACGTCGATAGTTTCCACGGTAATGAGACGGGAGGTGTCTGTGCGAGTAGCGACAAGTGTCTCGCAAAGATGCTGGAAGAATGGAATGGCACGCGAGCCATTTACCCCCGACATGAAGTTGTACAGGGTCCCGACATATGTGTCTACCGACAGGCAGTCAACTATGGCTGTATGAGTCATCACCAAAAGGAACGACCGTGATACTTGAATAAATAATTCGTGCTTGCTGGCCTGGACGCGTTCCCGGAGCAGTGTAAGCATGTGTTGTCGACCAAAATTCTCATCGCTGTCCAAGTCTTTTGGGAGGGTCTGCTTCCAGTCCCGGTCATCTCCATTCACTAAAATCGTACGTATGTGTTAGCGTCGTCCGGTGATTGACAAGAGGAATGCAGCAAAGCACATCTTCAGACGACGTACATATCTCAAGCGCCCCGTCCCATAAGAGTTGCATGCCGTAAAGATCAGTTGCCCGAGGCTGCCTTCGGATGATGCTTCTCCATGAGCCGTAGCTGGCCCTAGCCTCTTGCTCAATTAGCGTTTCCTCAGCCCTCTTGTCACGCAGCATCGATCCACGATCCCGGGTACCGTTGGAGCCCAGATCATGAGAAAATTTGCATGTGCTCCCGAACTTGCCTGTATGGTGCATCAATTAGCGCTTCCCTTGAAAATGAGAGTATTGTCGCTATCACGTACATGTTCCATGTTCTTTGAAATAGAAGCACGCTTTCTGTTTTGGTCCTCCGTGGCTGCCCCCACGTCCTTGGCCATACCCGCCGCGGCCTCTTCCAGTGCCGAAGCCTCTCTTGGAATTGTACATGCTCGGTCAGGGCGCGAGTAAATTGGTCTTTGTAATAAAACAACGCTCAGATAAGTATTAGCTGACCGAAGTAAATAGCAGAGGGCGAGGTAGATAAGTGAAAAAGAATAATAGAGGCGAGAAGGCTGAACTATGTTTGACGATTGTCTTGTACAACATTGTTGCCTACCCCACGACTGCAGCTGCCCGCATGCACAGCCGTCGCATTGAGGGTGGAAACAAGTTGAAAGGTGGATCGACGCCGCCTGTGCCGCAGCGGCAAACAGTGAGAGCTCACAGGCTGCGAGTGTCGTCCAAGCTCAACATGGTTGGAAAGCATGAAGAGCAAGGCTGTTCGAAACCCCGAATGTCAAGCACCGTGCAAAAAGATGCAAAGACCGCCCTGGTTACAAAATGCCTCCTCCTTGCATCGTATCGAGAACATGTTCATCCAGCGGTGAGTCTCAACTTCAATTATAGAAAGGGCCACAGGGCTTACGTGAGTTTATTTGGGTCGCGCAACGGTCAGAATCTCTCTTCAGCTGTTAGATAAAAAGCACTTGGGAACATTGAAGCATACCCTATGGATTGCCCGATAGCGTGGCGCTAGAGCGAATACAGCCCACATTGGTGGGTTGCTGCAGAATGATCGGCACGTATCATTGTCTGATTACCTCATGAGTCCTGCTGCACCTGTGAGTTGGCGTTCTGTTATGCGGGAATCATGCGCGACGCGTCGCGCCTGCGGGTGGGCCGCGCAACCCTGCATCTATTCTTTGCCATAACAACCTCTGCGAAGGTTTTTATTAGAGCTAATGTCCATCCCTGGGTCGGGAGACGCACCCCGTCGCGAGACAAAACACAGCTACTTCGAATTGAAATCATTTGAATTCTCTAAATACTTGATATTTCTCGATCATACGTTTCCTCTGTAAAGTTTGCCATCTCTAGTGACCAACTTTGCCTTAGGACGCAGATATTAGTAATCATATCGTCGCCCTCGCGCCTGACTTTAGCGAGCCTTTTTAGAGTTATTCTTGACGCGATCCCTCTACTATACTCTTTTTAAGCTTTTTGGCCCATTTAAACTTCGATAACAGTAGTATCTAGGAATCTAGATCCTAACATTTACCAGAGAAGCCCTCCTCAGCCTTATGGCTGCTGTAGCATGCTATGTTATGTATCAATGCCACCCTAGCCGGTACTTCCAGCTAAAGCGACCAAGGATCCCTAGTCGACGTCGGACACTTCCCTACATGCCAAGTAAATAGAAGTGCCGTATCAAACCTAAAATAACCTAGATGCCAAAGAAGTCCGCTAGTGACCGTTATCATGGCTGTGGCTGACGATTGTGATTGTGCTGACGAATCTGGCCACGACGCTCTCATGATCAAATGAAAAACTTATAGCACTCTTGAGCTCACGCACCGCGAGACTGTCTACTCTATACGTTAGTTGTGTTGTATATCGATTACATTATATCCTAACGTTATATCTTTAACGTTATACTAGAAAACAATTTTATTCAAAAGAGCAGCTTTTCTAAGCTGGATTTAGAGATACATTATCGGCCCTCCATGCTTGTAGAGCTTCAAAAGATGATACAGTATATGGATGCTTTGGGCCTAAAGTTTGTTGCCGCAGCCGGTAGCATTGTTCTAGCAATGGAATAGCCGTGTTGTAAAGACCTTGTCCCTTGAGAGTGAATGCTAGATTGTTCATACTAGTTAGCGTGTCGGGATGCTCGTCGCCAAGCACCCTCGAGCTCGTCTCCATCAC